>JAMKQA010012297.1:0-19239 GCA_024699735.1 Posidonia australis
AAGCAAGCTCCATACGACTTTACTTGAAAAATAGGACCATAAGCTAAGTCTTGTAAGAGCTTTTGCTTTGAACTAGGATCAAGTTGGTTTATATGATTTCTAAACTACTTAGGAAATGTGTTCCTGAATAACTCCAAGATATCATCATCTTTTAGACTAGGACGGTCGACCATTAATTGTTCTCTAATTGTTCCTTGAATAGCCTGCACTTGAAAATTTAAACATAATAAGATAATTTATTATCAAAATTTATTGAATAGACATATCGAGAAAGATAGTAGAAAATACTTGACAAAAGGTTCAACTTCTTGGCAATTATCAAGAACATATAACTCTGCAGCATCTTTCTCTTTCTAGGTGAGTAGACGTTTTTTTGCCTTTCTAAAAGAACGAACACTACAACAAAAGATAGAAAGTATATCGTCTTGTTCTTCAACTCCCAGATCATCGTTCCTCTGTGTCCGATTATGTATTGTTTCAATCTCTGATGAGAAATATCTTGAGCAAAAAGTGACAACCTCTTCGTAGATATATTGTGCACTTATTGAACCTTCCTCTCTATTCTTATTTCGAACTCTTCATTTCAAGAAAAACATGTACCTATTAAAAAAGTGGATAAATTAGATAAACGATCTCCGAATAACTAAAAGAAACAAACTTTCTTTACAATAACATGTACCTCTCGAAAGGATACATCCATCGATATTGCACTGGTCCACCCATTTTGGCTTCGTAAGGTAAGTAGATCATGAGATGTTCCATTGAGTCAGAAAAGACAGGCAGAAATATCTTCTCAAGATTACACAATATGAGAACAATATTTCCCTCTAAAATCTCCATGACTTTCACAGACAATTTGGAGGAGCAAATGGCCTTGAAGAATTTACTTAGATCTGTAAGTACATCTACAATGGACTTAGGCAACAAACCTCTAAATGCAAGGAGAAGTAATCTCTCCATAAACACGTGACAATCATGGTTTTTCATTCCCTTGAAAATATATTTCTTGAGATCTACAAGTTTTGATATATTTGATGCATATCCATGTGGAAATTTCAAGTTACTGACCCACTCACACACTACCTTTATCTGATTCTTATTGAGCGTGTACTTTCCTTTTGCAATTTCAGTCTTTCCATTAGCATGTTCTATCAAGTGCAAGTCCTTACGATTACAAACCAATTTCAAATCTCTACGTGCATTCTCTGTATCCTTTGTCTTACCCTTGACATCCATTACCGTGTAGAACACATCGTCAAATACATTCTTCTCGATGTACATGACGTCTAAATTATGTCTAATTAAGAGCTTAGACTAATACGGTAACTCCCAGAATATACTGATCTCCGTCCTATTGTGAGTGATCCCAAATCCTTCTAATGTTTGTGGACCAACATCATGGTCAAAAATGATCTGCTCAAAGTTTAAAAGTCGATTAAAGACTTGCCATCCCGACAACTTAATGGGTGAGTTAGAAAGTTCGATTTTTTTCTTCTTAAAAGCTTGTTTCTGTCTTCGATATAGGTGGTCCTGGGCAAGGATTGACGATGATAGTCAAAGAAACATGACTTTCAACCATATTGAAGTTGAAAGGACTTTGTGTGTTCCATACAATGAGGACAGCTCATCTTTCCATGTGTGCTCCAACCAAACAACATCCCATATGCAGGGAAATCACTTATAATTCAAAGCAATACAACTTTCATGTTGAAAGTTTGTCACTTGTTTGCATCATATGTGTCAACCCTAGTGTCCCAAAGCATCTTCAACTCGTCTACAAGAGATCTCAAGTACACGTCAATGTGTTTTCTAGGATGACTTAGATCAGGAATCAGCAAAGACAAAAACATATACGGCCTCTTATTACACATAAAAGGAGGTAGATTGTATGGTGTGATCATAACAGACCAACAAGAGTAATCTTTTCCTCTACCATGTGGATTGAATCCATTACTAGAAAGACTGACGACGACATTACAGTTTTCAAAAGCAAATGATGGAAACGACTCCTTCAAGACTTACCAACATTGGTGTCAGAAGGATGTTCTGTATTAGAGTTTTGTATATGATTTGCATGCCATGTCATATCTTTTGCAGTCTCTCTGCAATAGTACAACCTCTTCAGTCTCAGTGTTAGAAGGAAATAACGAAACACCTTCTAAGGTACACATGTCTTTGAGTCACTTTTGTAACGAGACTCGTGATATTCTGGACACTTTAATTTATCTTCGTGTTCCTTGTAGTACAAGATATGATGTTTTGAGCAAGCATCAATCTTCACCTCTGTCAACTCCATCATTCTCATCATCTTCTTCATTTCGTAGTAGTTCTTCGACAATTCATGATTCTCTCGCAACATTTTCTTGATGTTACCTATCATAGCATCAAAACAACTATCTGTCATGTTGTAGTCGATTTTCAATGCCAATAACTCAGACACTACTGATAACTTTGTGTAATTCTTGCAACCTAGCCATAATGGCTCCTTCACCTTTCTTAACAACTCATAAAACTCTTGAGATTCACAATGTGGCTCTTCATCAGTAGACACATCAAAATCGGGACCTGCCACGTCGATCACCATGTCCACAATGGGATCCGTACTAACAGGAGCAACTTACCCATAACTTTGAAAGGCCTCCCCATGTTTAAACCAACACTTGTAGTTTTCCACAAATCCTTTCTTATATAAATATATTTCAACATCCCTTCTCGATTGTTTTTTCAATAGTGTACATTTTTTACAATGACATATAATCCTTTCATCCCTTTTCACAATATCTGGACCTTGATTATATGCAAATTCCACAAACTCTTGAACCCCATTCAAAAAACTCATACACACTTTTCCATCCACGACTCGTGTATACATCCAATCACGATGACAAGACTTTTCTCTCTACAAAAGAAAAAATTGATAAGATTTCTATATGTCTAGATTGAAAGAAAAACATGAAGACATTTGAAAAAGAATGTGACTTAAATATCACATTACAATAGGATAACTTATAATAATAGAATAATAGAAACTGAACAAGAAATTGAAAATGAGAAGAATAAGCTAAAATATGCTCATTGCAAAAGTACTCATTGCAGAAGTACTCAAGAAGACCTTAAATATGCTGTATATAACTGTCTTGGGTTTTTTTAGTTACTTTGTAACAAGTTAGACATGATTGATATATATGCTCTAGTTTGAGGAAGAATATTAGACTTATTAAATATGTGTGTGTGTTAATGGACTATTGGATATCCGTTTATCTAATAACTCCATAAATATGTATTCACCTATTCATTAGAGAGTTAATTCTTGTTTTGCTATTATTCTCTCCCTAATCTCAGCATTAAAGTAAAATGAATTTCACAAAGTATAGATAGAATACAGGAAATTTACAAGGTTGATAGTTCCTTGATATCAAGAAATACTCAAAAGATTACTACAAACAAACAAAATCCAAGAATATAACTACAAGTTAGACATACACAAACAGCAAGAAAATAAAGCATGTCTTGATAAAAAGGACAAATGTATAATTGGACTAGTTTATTGAGTCTGTCATTATGTTCCAAGTCCATGCTCTAATCAATTATCTATGTTCATACTGTTAGGTTTGAGAATTATTAGTCATAAGTTGAAGAGCATGATTAACGAACTTTGGTCATTTTGAAGAACTATTTGAATTTTTGTCCAATGTATCGATAAATGTAGTGGTTAGACATTATATTTGTTCCATATTTATCCAGTAGCAGCAAATCTTTTGGTAATCTCGTACTGAAGAGATATTAACAACAAATTTTGTTTTCTAATATTAAAAGTGGCTGTAAATTCTCCACTGAGGAGGAGCACACGTCGTGCTCGAACTGCAAGCTCGATTCGAGAACAAATGGGTGAGAATCGCATCGTACTTGCTAGGAAGAACTGACAATGATGTGAAGAACTTCTGGAGCACCAAGCAGAAAAGACTTGCTAGAATGCTGTAGACACCGCACGAAGCCACAGAGAAACGATGGAAAGCCTCCAGTTCCGAGTGTTGCACCAGTTGTGCAGGTGATATTCGTCTAAGAATATTAATATCACTAACATGCATATTGGCATCACTTATGTTAATAAATTGCTAATGTCATGGTGATAAATTGCATTTTAGACTATTTTTGATGTATTGCAAGGAGAAAAAAATACAATAAATGTAATTGCATTTTAGAAATTAACATGGACTAGGGACTGCAGAGCCATTATAACAAGTAGCAAGGCATAAATATAGATATTGTTCAATGAGACTACGTTATTCACCATCTGAAGGAGCATACGTACTGAAAAGATTAAAAATGCTAGCAAGGCATGTAGTATAAATCGTTGTCTCACTTAAAAGGACAATATAAATGACAATCAAACCTCGAGTTCCAGTATTTCTGGTTTCCTCAGAGTTAGTCCCACTTTGACTTTGAGATTGGACTGGCTGTCTTGCAACCAGATGCAAAGTGTCCCCGTCTTCTATGTCTGCTTAAAAGTAAGGAATATAACTGCAAGAGCAAACACATGGTCAATACATGCAAGCTCCAAAGTAATAAAGGTTAAAGGCAATTCTATGGCAACAATCTCTAAAATGCTCAAGCTGACAGGGGAGAGGCAAGGCACTAGCCTGATTGAAAAATATGATATATAAAAAGAAAGAGTAAGACAAATGATAATATCAAAACACTGATCAAACTAGAAATTTCTATCTGGACACTGTAAAGGTAAAACACTGTGAGAAGGTATAGACATATAGAGGAGAATAATATCCACTGGAATTCTACTTATTTTAGCCAGCAAAGTTGAAATCATCAATTAAAATTAAAGAAGACTTTTGAAATTATCTATTTCTCAAAAATCCCTATTCATTCTCCCATCCAAACATTTAGCTCAAATCTTCACTCTTATAGACAATCTAAAAAAGGAAACGATGCAGAAATCAAAATTAGAATACCACACTTTCCACAAATTAAGTTAATGACATGGTACCTTCCTCCTTTCACGGCAAATCCATGAAATTGTTAGTTTTGATTTTTAGTAAATTCATATTCAGAACAATTTTAGGTTGATTAGCAAGATGTATGTCTTTTGGTTTCTTTTCTATAAAAAGTACATGATAGATCAACTGTGCTGGCAGTTGTGCACTTATTTATTCTCTATAATTACATTATACATAAGGGAATGCCTTCTCTGTCAACAATATCAATTTCAATATAGTCGATGACAATTAAAGAATAGATAACATGTGGAAGGAATTCCATCAATCAAAAGAAAAGGATAAAAAGGATACTGTATTCAGAAAGGAGGTGATCGTGCTTTAGAACTTTTCCCTTGAAAATCAAACGCTATTGTCAAGAAGGGACACCAACAGCACTTGCTGTGTTCTCTTTCGACAATGAAATTGGCTTCTGAAACCAAGAAATTTAAGAAAATACCAAATTTAGAGGTTGCAAAGGCCATTATAGCAACACATGATATCAGTTATCAGCGAGGAAAGTTGGTGTTACAGATCTTCATATGCCACAAATGGGTCGGATCTTCCACACCACTTTGTGGGGTTTTCTTTCAGGAAACTCAGTTACGTATCAATAACAGAAGCAGGAGACGAAGGCGTACGACAACCAGTAGCAAGCACGAAGGTGGAGATGGAGGCACGCAGCAGCAAAGAGGCAAGAGTCACGAAGAGCGTGGACAAGGGAGCACAGGCAGCAGGCAAGATGCACGGAGGAAGGATGCTTGGCAGACCAGAGGCACGGACGCACTTTTCGCGAGAGACCAGAGCAAGAGATGAGAGGGAGAGAAGAGGCAATGGGATGAAAAAGAGCAACTTGGCCGCGAGTCGAAATTTTAGGACAAATATAACGAGGACAAATACTGAAGATATGTCCTTGTTATTTTCTCGTTAATTACATATCGAGGACATAGTAAGGATATTTCTACGATAAATCCTCGTAATATTATTGCGAGGACATATCCTCGCTATGTCCACGCTATTTTTCCTAGATATAATTTTACGATGACAAATCCTCGTTATTTCCTTGTTAGTGGTCCTTGCTAATTCAAGAAATTGTAGTAGTGACCTGCTTATGATCTATCAACTCGTATAAGATTAAATAAGTTAAGAAACATGTACTCAGTTAATGAACTCTTCATTTTTTTTTTATTGTTGTTTTTGTGTTTGGAATGTAGGTAATTGTATTGTAATTTTGTTGTGAAAAAATAGATATCCATTTGTTTAAATATGTAGTCAATTATTTGACTTTTTTGATAATATTCAATACATATTAGATTAAATAGATTAAACACGTCGAGTCTACCTGTCTAACTCGTTTAATTGGATAGACGAGTCAGTCGAATTAATTGGTTTGTAAATGAGTTGAATTTGGATTGTAATTTTCAATCTATTTAACAAACGAATTGATTTTGTGTTAGTCATATTGTAAACAAGTTGATATAAACCTAACTTGTCATCCTATTTTGTCACCCTCAGAGGATGATAGTGTCTAGATAGAGATATGGATATTTTTTCCATTTCCTCTTGTTTCTTCATTCTCTGACGATTTTAAATCTTCGACAATTAGTGTGTTGATTGATGTTTGTGAATCAATTTCGGTACATTTTTGTTCACGTGAGATTGTTTTATTCTAAAAGTAAGTATATTAAACTCATCATATCAAAGATATTATTTTCTTTAAGGTAAGTCTTTAAAAAAACAACTCAATCCGATAAGTTTCTAACTTTCTACACAGTTCCTCGTTATTTTGTTTATGCATACATTTATTGGTATGGATTATTGTGGATCTTAGTATGCACATATTATTGATATAGTAATATCGATTTTGATGTTTATAATTATGCATGATATATTCATAATATTTCCATTACTATTTAAGCTTTGCATGAAAAAAGCCCAAATGAAAATAAAGTTCTTGCCAATATTTGGAAAAAAGAGATAGGAGTGGAGGGGAAAGAAAAGGTGATGCCTCTGGGCTTCTTTTTCTTCATTCGTGGCGCCGCCGCATCGGAAGGGTTGGAGAGACTCCGATGCGTTGGACATCTACGGTCTCCTCTGCCACTACAACTCCCTCTACTTCGACGGCGACCTTGGCTCCTGCGTCGTCGCCTGGAGTAACTCTCATATGCCAATGTATTGTTCTTCTTCTTCCACTAGTACTAGTTGTACTAGTGCTGCTTCCACTCTTTCTTTTGAGCTCCAAGCCTCCAACACAAATAGGGCTTGATGGAATGGGCCATGGTTTTTTCTGGGTAGTTTTCATTTTTGGGTTCTTATTCTCTAGATTCAAAAAAAAAAAAAATCGAAATTTGAGTTGTTACTGACACTGAAATGTTGAGAGCGAGAAAATGTTGGAGCAAAACCATTACTTACCAATTAATTCAATGGTCATTCTGTTTACTGGTAATTTATGTATACTATTGGATTGGATTATTGGATACAATGTTAAGATGGTTTTCCTTGATTTAATCGAATTTCGGCCAGATGATAAGTTCGTAACAGTTATAATTTTGCATAATTTTTTTCAAACAGGCATGCTGCTTGTTGCCATTACGAAGAAAAGGGTTCCTGTGAAATTCATCTTTCGAAGTTCTTATTGAGCCAACGTCCCGTTGTAAGAACACCCTGTTGCGTGAGATGATTCATGCTTACTTGTGGATTAAGAACCGGAACAACAATCACAGGTGATCACTAATATTCCTCTTCATGTTACATGATTCTCCATTGCTATTATCAATACGACTACTGTGCCAAGCGGGGACCAATGGAAAAGTTTCCAGGAAGTGTTGAATAAAATTGAATCCAGCTTTGTACATGACCTGCAGGTTTGTCAAAGCTGATTTCATGTAGAAGTTTTTCTTTTCATGTTTGAATTTGTCATGTAGTTTCTTTTACGTTCTTCTCAGAGACCAGTTGGTGGCTACAAGATCACCCTCGATCATGAAATTGAAAAAGAAGATAACAATTGAGTCTACAAATGGATTGTAATACTTTATTACCTATACTTGTTTAGTCTGACACATTTTTCTTAAATTGTGGTTTCTGGATGACGATGAAGGGTTTACGTGAAGCTAAAGCCATGATGGATTAATATATGATTCTTCCTTCACTGTTTTCAGTGTGATGCTTGTGGTGACTGGTTAGAGAACAATATAGACAGAGAGCCTTCAAGTAGTGATTGCATTGAAAAGGTGAAGCATGATGAATATTGTAAGAACTCTTCATGTTCTTGGCATAGGTAAGAATTTATGTTGTACAAGTTGTTAGGAGCAAGTGCCTACTTCATATTACAATGGTTTCTGAACTGAGAGAGAATGCCATTGGATAGTTGGACCTCATATGGCATATTGAGCCATTTTGAGAGTAGCTTCTAGTACATTGCCCTACCACACCCTTATTGAGTAGTTAATTTTATATAGTGCATGGCCATATTCTCAAAAATAATGCATCCTTTAAACTAAAATTGCTGCTGTGAAGCAACTGGATAACTTCTAGGTGCCTTTCATTTTGTTCTGTTCATCAGTGATATCTTATGTTCAGTATTTACTACTGCCATAATCAGGAACGATGGTTGCTGTTCTTGTTTGATGTGATATATACTTTGAGTTTTTATTCTTCCAATTTTACATTTTAGAGCTACTATACTTTTTGTTTGATTGGATATTTCCATTTAGAAGGTCATAAGCGATGGACTTCTATGCAAGGTTTTGGCATGTTGTTGTTTTCTATTTCATTGGTGTGTGAAAATTTCCTGGTATGTTCATATTTTACTTGTGATGCATTATGGATTTCTCCTTATAGCCATATGTGCATATTTGCTGGAATGCCATGTCAGTGTGACACCCATATCAAGAGGCAAGAGACGTTATACAAGAATCTGTTTCATCACATTGGCTATTGTCCTTGCTATTGCGATGCACTATACAAAGTTCTTGTGACACACTAGCTGTTGTTCCTGCTACTGTTGCTTCAAAATCAATGTGAACTGATGATTCTGTTAGACATAGCTATTGCTTCAATATTATTAATATTTGATTTTGTTATTTTCTGCAGACATAAGTTGTCATGTTCTGGTAGCTACAGGAAAAATGGAAGAACTGTTTGGAAGCATAGAGAGCAGAAGGAATTCAAAGGGTGAGATATGCTACAGAAGATATGATTCACATGGTTACATATGCATTTCTCTTCTTTTTTCGATCATCTAGTTTTTGTGCTTCTTTACAATTGATATGTTGTATTTTAGGAGGATATGCGAACAAAATATTTTTATATGATCTGCAAATGGCATAGTATTTATCTTTATCAGATGTAAATACACTCCACCATACCTTTGTTAGATATCTTCATGTTAGCATGCTGCATTGGTAATCCTTTGGAAGGTCCTATATACCAAGGATCACGTAGACCTGTGAGTCATGGATCAAGGATTGGAACCTCAAGACCCCATCAGACATCAGAGTCAACTAAACATAAAATTTCAACTTTATACTTGAGGACATAGGTAATATAGAAAAGGAAGTTGACAGGTGAGTTATCCCTGGAAAGTTCAGGCAATGTATGGTGAAATTACAGAAGTTGACAAAACACAACTCAAATCCTAGATTGTTGAAATCTTGAATGAGTTGTTATAAGCGACGATGCACATCAGGGACCCTCTTTTGTGCTATGCTTTTTCTGCTGGTTGGTCTTCTTTTTGCTCATTAATAATCAGCATATGCCAATATTAACGAGTGTCATTTATATTGTAATATTTGTTCCAAAAGAGTGGTATGTGTTAATTACGTATAACAGAAATATTTGAAAATGTCTATTATTTATTTATGTTACTGTGCTTCTTCACCTGTTTTTACACATACAAAGCGGCAGAAATTATAGATATGTGGGTGAAACTTCTATAAAATATGCTAGCATATAGTATATGATAATGACAGGAAACAAAAGTTCTACAATTTTATGTTGTTTACCTCTTCTACTCCATGGATGAAATACACAATCCATCATTTTATTATGTGTGGACTAACATGTTAATGATGTTACTTCGTATTATGATGAATCTCCTCTGCATTTGTTATTGCTTTCATGCATGCATTTGTTATGTGGAAGAGAGGTCCCTAGGAAATTTTTTCCATTCTTTTCAGGTGAGCAGAAACTTCAAGATAAACCCATGCCATCAACCCATGATGCTGAACAGAACCGAGGAAGTCATGATACAATGCTCGCTAGCAAAAGTTCTGAAATCTGAACATTTGATGGTGAAGTCGGCTGTGAAGAGCCTAACAAACGGGGGTTAATTGTTGATGAAAATTGCAATTCAAACCCCACAATTGGTGGTAAGTGGTAACATAGTGGTGGCAACATGTCACTAGACTTGCGACACAGATGCTTCAAGGAACAGGCACAACTGACAAAAGAGTGTCACCTGTTGCTGCCAAGGGATATTATCCAGCGGGGTGTGATGACAATTTTGATTCCATCCATACCTGTCCTGATTCCGGAACTCAGAAAAGCTCCAAACGTAAAGAGTTACAAGCATACCAACTTGAAGGCGTACTGGAGTGCAATTCCTAGAAAATCTCCTTGAAGCGAAAGAACTACAATGCTGGGGAAGAAATGGGGACGCGATGGAGAAGGAATGATTGGATCTTACAAAACACACAAGAATGACTACACAGTGACAATTGAATGCTTGGACTGGTTCTTCACTGAGGAGGATGAAATTGATGTAGAACCTGTAGTCAACAAAAGAATGGAGAGAAGGAAAAGACATAAGTTGCTGAATCTAAAAGGATCCGCCCTGGAGGATCGGCATGTGCTAGCTGCATCCTCCCCTTGGACAGGTCACTGCTGCGAAATCAGACAAGATTGAATGTCAAAACATGATTTGATTTGCGATATTATGTAACATCTTTAATTTTTATAATAATTTAAATAAATTAAATTATAAAAAAATAAAGTTAAACAGTACTATCTAAACAATTAGGAACTTGTATGTGTGACTATGAGACTTCAATTATGTGTATTATGTAAAATCTACTTATTTGTCTGCATTTGTAACAAAAAAACGAGAAACAAGGGTAAGTGACAAAAGTTATTCGACATGTATCTCACAAAACGACGGAAAATAAAATAATAATAATTTTCTTTTAAAATTATTTTACAATCATTTTCTCTAAATCCATTAAAAATCAGTAACTTGGATTCAACAGGAAAACCACAAAATAAATTCCTACCAGACATAATCACAAGACATACGGTTTACATTGGTCAAATCAAACAAGTAAAGGTTTTATCAACCTAAAACACAAGCGTGGTCTTCAATGATTAAAATCACACATAATGAGACGAAAAGTCCGACGTCAGGCAACCGATTCTGGCCACAAGCAGCTACTAAAGTATATTGTACTACAATAGTGTGTCATCCTATGTAGAAGTCAACCATCGTCTTGTGATTCTCTCGTTTGGAGAATCTTCACAAAGTCAATTCTTCTTAGGAAGGCAGTCTTGTCTCTCAGTATGTTACTAACTATGGACACATATCTCACCCACATTAGCCATCACAGTGTACTCTTCCTCACGGTACTCAGGAGGAAGCCTCATAGTTCCACACTCGACAACACGTGAGCCTCAGTGCTCAGGACGACAACCGGAATATCATATCTCCCGTCATGTCACAAAACACCTCAACCCGTAAACCATAACCCTAACTTCGAAACAACAGTCGAGAAGTCTCATACCTTTAAGACCTAACGAATCTCCGCTTCAAGTATTTTGGCCCTCGAACTTAACCGGAGTAATGTGCCCGACCAACCAGCAAGTGTCATCACACTTCTTAGTCCAAACAGTACGACTCACTGTCTCTTGGCCTGCACACAGAAAACCAAGAAATTCATTTCCAAAACGGATCAATATATTCTTTTGAAATCCATTTTCAAAACTATTTTATATTTTTTGGAAAACACTTTTAAAATCTCTACAAAATCGACGCATCAGGCATTCCATAAGACTACCACTGATAACCCACAATCTCATTTCAAATGAGTAAAACAAATCAATCTAGAAAAACCCTCGAAAATCATTTTTATAAAAGTAACTGAATCCTGATTCAACACGTTTTGAAACGGCAAATCGAATTAGACTCAGGGCATCAAAATGGTCGACTGAAAATCAAATCAAACATCCGAAAATCCCTAATTCGATCGATCGAAAAGGATCGATCGGTCGAATTGGGCACACGGTCAACACTCAAGGCTTGAATTGGTAGACCAAAGGAATTCGACAGACCAAACCAGGACCAAAAGTGACATAAAAACAACATACCGAATCAGAAAACGGTCCCAAATCTCTGTCTAGCTCTTCTCCCAAATGGGAGTGAAGGGCGGACCTACCAAACAACCACAATAAAATCCACATAAAACATATGTCGCAAACTCTCAAGTCTACTCCACATCCATACAAACAAAACTAAAATCCATTCGCCACAGCTCATGCAATAAAATCACAAAGCAGTAGGAGTCAAAAAACCTAAAACGCTATTATCACCATAAATACCTATAAATTCACTATAAATTTACAATAAATTCTAAGAATCTAGATTTACCTGGATTTTATACATACCTAGCGGTTCTATCATTTTCATACTTTCTATTATAAAAGTGAGGTGCGTACCTCAAAATGGCCTCCGACGACCTAACTCTGATGTCAACGAACCACTGCACCATTGGCGAGCCCCAACCACTCCGAAGCTCGCCACACGTTGCTGCCAACTCTCGGGCACACCAAAGAGGGCGAAGAAGAACAGAGGAGGACTTGGGGGAGGAAGAGAGTGAGGATGAATGATGAAAGGGAGGGGCACTGAGTGATTGGGAGAGAGAAAGAGTGGGTGAGGAGAGAGGGAGAGTGGTGGTGAAGGGAGGGAGAAAGAGGTGGAGGTGTACTCAGAAAGAAGGAAACGTCGAACGTCTAGTAAAAGAGGAGAAAGATGGAGTCGTGCATGATAACAATCACAACTTAAAAAACCACACAGAAGGAGTAGGTGAACGCATGTATGTCACCAATGCCTCAACTGCTCACCAAGCCAACACTACACGAGTTCAACCAATCGGCCCACACATGGATCCACACATAGGTCCACACACAGGCCCACAAGCATAGTACCACAAGCACGGTGCCAACCACACACAATATCAATTACGTGGGGACAAGTACATGAAATACACAAATATCAGCCTACCTAGGAGGTTTAATCCTAAAAGTCACAAAATCACACAAATAAGTCTTAAAATAGTAACATCCGTCTAAAATAAATTCATTAAAAAATAAATAATTATAAAATAAATTTAAGAACGTTACATAAGTAACCACAACTAAAGACAACATGAAAGTTATCATCACTCCTGCTCGTAGGAATGGATGTGCTTGTCAAGAGTTTACGAACACCCAAATAGTCATAGTATTTACCTGCGATATCGAAATTTCTGAAACCAAAGCTGGTTTGTCTCGGGATCTCACAAATAGTAGAGGTATACTTCCTTCGAGCAATTCTGATGCTTGCAAGGGTATGGTGTGCCTGCCTTGTTCTTCCGAAGGAAATAGCATACCAGTTATCCACCTAATAAGTTCCCATAATTTGAAGTGAAGCAAGAGAGTTGAGTAGATTAGACCAGTATAGGGTCCAAAATTCCAAATACCCATATCACAGGTTAAACACTATTTTTTTTGTTGAAATCTTCAGGTATATTAGGTCAGACTTTGGTTGTTGAGAGTTTATTCCTTGAGATTCGTTTAGACAAAAGTGGATTTTCAGTACTTAAAATCTATATATTTAACAGAACAAGCTTGTAGGAATAAAATGCCTAAATGGGGTCATTCTTCTGCAAAACATGTAGTAGTAGTTCAATATAAACCTCCTGTTTTTCTTTCAGTTTTTTTACACTTTCTATCTGCAGCTTGTTTCTATGTGGTTCCTGAGGATCTATAGGATATACATGGCATGATTCGGTTACTGGTCCCTTGCTCAATTCCAATCAGAGATATTGCTGTCAAAACATCTCGAGTATTAGAATCCCCTTACTGTCCTTGAATGCTCTCTCTTTGCCTAATGTAAAACAGGGAAGGACTTAAAACAACAATTCAGAATACTAATATTGGTAATAAAATCATAGATTACCGTAAAATCTTGTACCTGTGCTTCTTGGATTCCTATCTCAGAGCCACTGGCATTAAACTATCTTTAGCAGAGAACATTGGAATCCTATACCTTCCCAACAAAGCTGATTCTTTTATCTTGTCTTAATCTAAAAGACCAAAAGTAACAGTTCAGCAAAGTAGTTTCACGGTCAGCATCTAATGGAGTAGTGTTCCTAACTTCCAATCCTACATAAAATGGTGGACACTGTGTTTCCAACATAATCTGATGAGTGGTAAGCGACTCCTACTGCCGATGGTGGTGGATGAACTTTTCATTCTTAATTCATGTTCTTTTCCATTTAGTCAATTTTCCCCCCAAATATTTAGATAAAGGGTTTGAGATGTACAGTACATTCTTCTGCCATGAATTATTCGAAATTCTTGGCAAAGGACAAATCTTCGTCAGGTCTAAATCAATAGACATAATGTCGCTGTCATCATTCCTTACGACAAAAGAAACGCCATAGCAAAAAACGCGCCAATGGACCAACGGGGGATTCTCATCCATGTATTATATTATATATGATTATTCCTGTTAAGTGAAAGCAACTCAGGAGGCATGGAAACAATCATCAAACCAGTCACCTGCCTGCCCAACACAAACTCGAAATGATAAAGACTCCCTATACTATGGAGCACTGTAAGAAAAGCAAATTGACTTGTTCGCGGAAGGGATAGGGCCCCCAATGCGATGCGACGATCCGTAAAATCAAACTCCCCCACAAGGAAACGAGATGATGCCACAGAGAACAGCTGCTACAGTAGCCTTTTGTCATGCTTACTTTGGTTTCCAGAGGATGGTGGTCTCAGCAATCATGGACGTGACAACGTATGGATCCATGTTGGAAGATGGCCTTCGGTCCTCGAAGTAGCCTGCCAACATAGAAGTAGTTTTCGATGTTTGTGATTTTTTGTGGTGGGACGCTGATGCAAATGAATTCATTCGTGTGGTGATTCTTCCTTACCCTTGTTTTCTTTCTCGGTGTCTCGGCCAACACGAACAGATGCTCCACGATTTGCGACTCCCTGCATAATGATTCAGTTAAGAGAATTGACAAGGTCTCATCAGAATCAACCTGTCATTCATGGCAAAGAGAACTTCTTGCTTGCTCTAATCAAATTGTAGCTTTACCCATTTGAAGGTGTTGATATTGGCAGTCTCGTGTCGTCCAGTTAGACGACGCTCATTTCCTTCACCGTAGGCTGAAATGTGTTCCTTGTGCCTCAGGCCAAGCTTCTCGATAGCCTTCTTGATAACCTGGTATCCACCATCGGCCCTCATCGATTTCGTGCTGAGAAAAGAATTGAAAAAGAATGCAGATTAGAACAGGAAAATAAACAAGACTCTTTTACAGTTAAACATGTTTGAGTCGATCGGTCAGCGAATACTGCTATTACCTGAAGTTTGTATGAGCACCTGCACCATTCCAGTCTCCCTGAGGGGGCAGAACACATGAAAGAGAAAAAGATTAGGAAACATGAAGGTTTAAAAAATCAAGCAGAAAAAAAGTTTATGCCTATGTATGCGAGAACAATGCCGACCGGAATAGGCTTGGGATCGAATGAGAGGACAACTCCATCAATCTCTGTGATCCTCTGTTCAGGGAAAGAACCACAATGTCAATCATTACAGATCAATCCAATAGTAGAGTTGGAGTAGAACAACATGTTTGTTTTACAGTAACTAATGCTAAAGCATCATCCTTGGTCACTTGCATATTGTCCAATAGAAGAACCATCTGAGGCGTAGGAAGAATAGACATTATTGCTACCTCTAGGATGTAACGTGCAATCCACAGTTCATCTCCTGCAGAAATGCCAACTGATGGGCCAACTTGGAATTCCCACTGCATAGGAACAATGAGTCAATGATAAAGATTGGACAATCATAAGAATAAGCTTTGTTACTGAAATAAAATTGGGAGAAAAATAAATAACAAGAAACCATTTCAGCCTTACTTGTCCAGGCATAACTTCTCCATTGATGCCACTAATGTTGACCCCAGCGTAGAGGCAGGCCTTGTAATGGGCATCAACAATGTCACGTCCGAAAGCCTTTTCCGCTCCAGCAGCACAGTAGTATGGACCCTATTTTAGCAATCAGATGGTTAGTTAAATTATCATGGTGGGTACAAAGTGAAGGAATCAGTTCACACTCTTAAGCTTCTTGTTCATTTTAGTAGTAGGATAGGAGAAATGGGCTCACACAATCATGTCATCTAAGTAGTAGTGGTAGAGTAGGAGAAAACCATGAAAAATGCTATTGTTTTGGTTATCTAGAAGAGGCTTGACGAGATAAAGTCATAAGCTAAATTATCTAAACGGATGAAGTTCAAATTTTGATTTGGAGATTATGGATCAAGGTATGATGTCTAGTTCAGTTTTGTTACCTGAGGGCCAGGGAAGCCTCCCACGGGCCATCCAAGAGGCCAGTTGACATCCACTTGAAGGAGAGTGTATTCCTGCTCAATACCGAACCTGTTTTTTATCCCCAAACAAATAGGAATATTATTAATTCTCCATGATCATAGCTCCAAATAAGAACATAAAGACATAAATTATTTTGATAAGCACAAGTATTATATACCAGGGTACTTCAGCAGAAACTGCAGGGTCGCTGAATATCTTAGCAGCTTTGCATCTTTTGTTGGTTGGAATTGGCTCTCCAGCTGGGGTATAGCAGTCACACATGACCTACAGTATAAGAAACAAAATTAAGTCAGTGTTGAAGGAAATCTTTTGCCTAGAATTTCAAATATTTAATGGTGAATGGTGATAACTTGAGGTCTTAGAGCATAGAAATTTAAAATTTGCAGCATAATATCATGTGAGTTGATGTCTTGATATTGCTGTGCGAATTGTCGTACATGATACTGCTATCCAACCAAAAAGAATCAAAGATCATGATTGGAATTGGGAGACAATCATTGAAGACAACTTACGAGAATGTTGTTTCCCCTCCTGAAGGGGTCCTTGAAAATAGCCTGAGGACTGTTGAAAAATTAATAATTAAAGAGAGAGAAATAAGCATACATGTTGCCAAAGGAGAAAGAACTAGAAATAGATTTCAATGAAAATTGATTGATTACTTACTACAGGATCACTTCACTGTCTTCTCCCGGAGCTTGGCCTGTGCTTGAACCATCGTAGTTCCACTTGGGAAGCTTGCTTGGATTGCTGACAGGACCAGAAAGCGTCTACCCATGGCAAAAAAAAAAAAAAGGGTAAACAAATTACACTAGGGGAGGAATCACATAAACAGCTCAAGTTGACTCATCTTAAGGAGTGAAATAGTTCTAAACATGAGGTTAGAAGAATAATGAAATTACCCTTGCTTTGCTTCTAATGTCCATGCCAGAGCCACCAACCCTGTCAGAGACAGATTATGCAGAACATGAGAACAGGAAAATTGAAAAACTAAAACATGTTTATCAAGGAATGGATACAAAAGCAAGAAATGAAAATCAGTGGAGCAATCGAAAAAAACAAATCTTGAAAACGGAAGGGTCTGCATATAAACATATTATTTGTGATCATACAGGACAGAAACTTCAGAAGCTATGGTGTGCTACCAAAACTTCAAACAGGAAGAACCTTTCAGCCACATGCCATAACAGTTGAAACAGAGAACAATAGCAACAAAAAAGGTTATTACAGCAAACAACAGCTTAATCCCCAAAATCAAATAAGAAATAGAGAATAGCATAAAAAAACATTACCCATTTCACATATCACAAAACTAGACCCGAGTGGATGATTCCTAGTAACAAATAAGATGAAGCCACTAACTTCAAACGCCTCCGTAGACCACTACCAACTGTTGAAAACCCATGTACTCAAAAGCAAAGATGGAGACAAAAACCAAAGAAAACTCGATAAAAACAACCAAATCACAACACAAACTAGTGGCAATGGTAACAGATAATGATGAGAAGTACCATATGTATTCAGCAATTATCTTCTCAGTGCAATCAGAGAGGTTGAGGTTGACGAGATCTGTCAAGTTAGCCATGGATTCCCAGAAAGAAGCTAGATTGAGAAGAACCCACAAGATCAAAACACTCAGAAAAGATCTCTATGGGAAGATGTGTGGGATGGAACTTGGGTTCCAAACCGTTTATATAGACCACAGGGGAAGCACTAAGGCTGGTATCATGCTGCAAAATTATGAATTTTCTAACACAACAAAGACAAAATATCATTTAATTGTATTTAATACAAATCAGCTATCAATGGTGGAGAAAAGAATTGGAGCAAGATGGAAATTGTTGTGTAGAAAAAAGGTGGTAGTACCAGGCTACCAGCAACTCGAAAAGCGTTCTGTCTATTTCAAAAAAAAAAACAAAACTGGAAGCCTGCTCTGATTGGATTGGATAAAATAAAATATTGGGTAGTGGGAGATGCACATCTCGTTTTTATCTTACATTAAAAAGAGTATCTTATTTGATTCATGGTATCATAATGACAGAAACACCCCTGAGCATGACAATGTGATGTCATCAATCATCATTTATGTTTGTTTTTCTTAAAAAAAGTTGGATGATATTCAATGGAGGTGCCTCCCATCATCGCATGCCTGCTTGAAACGTTTATGGTTTTTCATTTTACTATTTTTAATCCAGAGGTTTGACTTTGTCTGGGAATTGATGGTTTTGTGTCCAACACTTCGATCTGAATCTTGATTTGCATAAAAGTTTGTTTTTCGATAGTCCTTTTTTGCAACTCTGGTCGTTTGTTCATGCCGTTTAATGGGTTTTTTTTTAAAAAAATTTCCATCCTTTATTTGTATGATCTCAATTTGATGATGTTCTCAAATGGGTCGTGTGTAGTTTTATTCTCAACCCAACATTGGAAACATCAACTTATATGGTGGGCATCAGCATAATGTATTCTCTTGCTAGAGACAACAAGGAAAGTGAAAAGGTAAATGTAGATAAAGTGAGCTGAGCTTGCAACGTTTATGACTGAATAATGATATGGTTTTACTGCAAAGTAATCTTGAACCATGCAAGATGTTTTTGACTGA
>JAMKQA010012298.1:0-42299 GCA_024699735.1 Posidonia australis
TGGTTTGCTCCAGCGACCTCTCGTCGGCAGGCGACGGAGAGCGGAAGCTTCTCTGGGGCAGAGGGGCTTAGAGGGAGAGGAGAGGAGTGGAGAGAAGAAGAGAGGGCAAGAGGAGGGAAGAAGACCCTGGGGGCCTGCCCACAGTTAGGCTCAAGAGCCACCGGCGATGGTAAACCCACCGCTGGAGGAGGGTTGGAGGCACGTGGGGAGGTTGGCTCCCTCGCGGAGCATCCTAGGGTCTTTACGAGACTCCAGGGTGATGCTCAGAATTGAAGTAGAAGGGGAGAAGAGTACTTGTCATGCAAGGTATCCTCTCCACAGTGCTTGCAGGTGGATCGACGGCGGGGCTCCGGCGGCTCTGGTCTGCCCACCGATGGCTGGGGTCTTTGGAGAAAGGGACGAGGTGCTCTGGTTGGGCTCTGGCTTTGCTTGCGCAAGGGCAGGAGGTCTCGTATGAGGACTGAGGTCTCTGTGCTCGTCTTTCCTCTCCATTCTCTCCTCTCTCTATGAAGCGTTCTCCCCCGTCGTGGGTGGTTTCTCTAGGCTTTAAGGGATGTGTATGAGTGAGGAGGATCATGGATGCGGGTTGTGGTTGACCAGATCGTGGGAGGAGTGAGTGGGGGAGAGATGGTGCGGGAGGAAGAAGATGACACTATTCCTTTATTTTTCTTTGCCTAAGGTTTTGATTAAACATGTAATGGGTGTATTGGGCTTTAATGGGCCAGCTTTGTGGGCTTTTGGTTTCTCTTTTTCTTTTTTTTGATTTTTTTTTTGAGTTTTTAATTTTGTTTTGGTGATTTTAATTAAATTTTGATTTTGAAGTTTAATTATTTTTTAAATTAGGGTTTTAGAGAAGTTTTGAATTTAATTATGAGATTTTAAATTAATTTCTTTTGGGATTTAAAATTTTTAGTTTTTTTTAATCATTTTTTGGTTTTATGATTTAATTAACTAGCTTCAAGCAAGGATTTCATGGATTTAATTATTTCAAAGGGTGTTTTAGGATTTTGGATTTTTATTAAAGTTTTTAGCTTAAATTAGGGTTTTGTAGTTTTAATTAAAGTTTTGGGTTTAAATTAGTTTTTTTTCTTAATTGAATGACTTTATGGTTTTTTTAGTTTAATTTAGGTTTTCCTTGAAATTAAATGGATTAAAGTGGTTTAAATGGATTTTACTTGGTTTTAACTTTAATTAGGGTTTTCACTTGATTAATTTGGATTTTAAGTGGATTTTGTCTTATTTTGGTTTTAATTAGTGATTTTGGCTTGGATTAAGTTAAAGTGGATTTGTGTGGGCCTAATGGGCTTGTGTGTACATAATGGGCTTGTGTGGACATAATGGGCTTGTGTGGACCTAAGTTGGTCTGTCTGGGCCTAATGGGCTTGTGTGGACCTAATTGGGCTTTTGTGGGCCTAAGTGGGCTTAGGGTTCTATGGTGTTAGGGTTTAGGTGTGATGGTTGCAACCAGAGCATCTTCTAGAGAAGCCTGCCGTCAAGTGACTGCAAAATCGGGGTGTCTACAGTAAGGTATCACATTTTAATGCTATAACTTATACTTAATTCCAAATGATGCTAAAAAATAAACATAATATCCAAAATATCTAAATGATTGCCAATTTAGTTTAAATCGAATATATCCTTGAATTTAAATTTATTTTTTTCGTAATTATTGGAGATTTAAAATTTTCAATTTTAATTTACTTAACCTTTTAAGTTTAAATTGAATTTGGAATCTATCTATTACGAAGAATGAGTTTAAGTCATTGATTTGGTCGTTATTTGCTAATAGATTTGCAAGAAGATAATCTAGAATCTTAATTTCCAAATTTTAGCCTTTTTAGATTCTCGATGCCATAATAAACGATGATTAGCTGACATAGTAGATTTCAAGCCATTCAACTGCAAAATCTCTACGTGCACTGAATCTGGGATCTTTAGCCTCGTTACCGGTATTGGTAGTGGCTCAATAATCCTATCACTTGTCACTTAGGCAACGAGATCTAAAAAGATATTTTTTACTATTTTGACAAGTATAATCCTGGCCATTGACCCTCTAGTCGTCCTTGATGAGATATAGAGCCCCCAAACTCTGTAAATAGACCTTCTAGGTCAAGAGTTTAGAGGGAGGCACATCAGAAACCCTAGGAGCCAATTTGAAACCCTAAGAAAGGAGGGAAACCCTTAGAGATCCATGATCCTTAGCCCCATTTATTCTCATTGCCCCGTGACAATTTAAATCCCAGAGATTTCCTGTCTCATAGCCGTAGCACATTATGAAGCTCCGTTAAGTCACCACTTCCTCCATCCACTCCATAGCGTATGAGGGTGAAGGAAGTGTCTTTTCTAATTATTGCATTTTTATTACATAAATCCATTGCATGATGTAGAATAGCCCTTGGCATATGCATGTGGGGACAATCTTTAGTTAGTATTAGTTCATTATTCATGTTGTTTATTGTTATTTTTCTGATATCATTTACTACAGCTAAGCTAATCTAGATTTTTTTATTGTTTATTTTGACGGGAAGGAATACTACAATGTACGAGGACACCACTAGACAACATCTTTTCGTCAATCTAGTGAATCGAGAATCCACATCTATCCATCATCATCTCTCGTAGGCATCTTGTCAACCAGCTCAAGCAAAGGACAAGTGGCAATCACAAAAAAAGGTGTTAACGTGTGTGACCATGCCGGTGGAACCCTACACGGCTCTCGTTACGGTGCATGGGGGCACACAAGGAGTCCCGATACAGTCACGACAAAGATGGTGAATCCAGAGAAGAACAGTAGACTCGGAAACACCAAGGAAAGATAAGAAAGGATAAGGAAAGGATTCGCCTCCTAGTCTTTTAATGAAAAGACAAGGAAAACCAAACACAAAGGGAAAACAAAAAGAAAACAAGGTGAAGAATACATGCATGCTTTGTGCCTAATGGATGTAATGCACAAATGAATGTGGGCTAGAGAAAGGGTAAGGATTCTTATTATGCATGGGGAAGGGGTTAGGCACTCCCATGCGCCCGAGGAACTCAGTCTTTCTTGGTTTCCTACTTGCCAATGGTCTATTGTGTGTACTTGCCTATTCTGAATGCACATGCTTAAAGTGTCTGCGAAAACATGCTAAATTAAAGAGAAGAAATGAATAAAAGGAAAAAAGATAACCCGAGGGACAAATGTAGGCATTGTGAATAACACTTTACTGTAAGCCCATGGGCAATGAGGAAAATTGTGAAAATCGAGAAACTCTAGGAAAGCATCATGCAAATCAGCGGAAACTCAAAGAAATCCGAGAAAAAATAGTTGGGGAAAATAATCCTCATTCGGGACAATGTCGGCATTGTCAAGCCTATTAATGTACGCCCTCGGGCGATGGAAAGCCAAATCAAATCAAAACGCGAAAGTGGGAAGAAATCCAGGAAACAATGGGAAAAACATGTTTGAAACAAATGGAAAATGCGTGCACGATGCAAGGAAGAAGGCACAAGAAAATATGCATGAAAAAGTGCAACAAAATGAGAAAAATGCATGTAAGAGTGTAAAAATGTAAATTCTAGGGGCTTTTGTGCAAAAAACCAAAATTCTGAATGAAAACTAAAATTATGAAGCTAAATCATCAAAAATACATAGAAAAACACATCCCAAGTAATTTTGAAGAAATCTGGGGTCAAATGTGCAAATCTGTACGTTTTTGGTCAAATTAAAGATTCTTAGGGTTCAAAGTGCAATTCTGCCATTAAAACATGTATTTAATGCAATTCTGAATAAATTCAGGGTCAAAAGGGCAAGAAAAAGAGTCCATATTTGAAAACAGAAAGTTCTAGGGACAGACATGCAAATTTACCCTAGAAAACATGCATTTAGTGTGAAATTAGTAAAATTTAGGGGCTAAAATGCAATTCAGGTCACATTTGAGCAAATATTTGAATTCTCAAGGTTTAACTTGCAATTTTGATAGAGAAATATGCATTCAGAACTATTTCAACAAAGCTTAGGGTTTTTTATGCAAAAATGCTGGATTTAAATGCATGAAAGGTAACTTGGGGGTTTTATATCAAATTTTAAAGCATGAAAGGCATTAACAAGATTATTCAGGGGGCACATTGCAATATTTTCAAATCAAACTTTACTCAAACGAATTAAAAAAACATTGTAAGGGCCTAATTGTAAGAAAAAGGACCTACTTGTAAGAAAATAAGGACCAAAATGTAAAGAAAAGAGTAGAAGTTTATTAAAAGAAAACTATTTTTTTAATTCTTTTTTAAAGAAAAAGAATTGATGGCCGCCGGTGACAGAACTCCACTGTAGACGACTGCTGGAGATGCCCATCTGGGGCATCTAGTTGCCTGATCGTGCATCAGGCTCCACTGAGAGTAAGAAGTGAAAGAAGGGAGAAGATCCAACGATCTGGATCATTGCCTCGATGGTTGGAGTTGGCCTCCCACCTCCATCGCCATCGACGCGACTCAAGCGATGGCACCGAGGAAGAAGGAGGATCCTGGAGGGCTGCGACACGGTGCTCAGGGTTGTTGGAAGCTTGGAGGTGACGAGTGGAGCAATTCCCCTCTTCCAAAAGCAAGAATGGGACACTCCTCCCATCATCGGACCTTGCTCGTCGTCGACGCGATCCAACTCCGGCGAGCTCGGCTGTGGTGGCTATACCAGGCACGAGGCTTGGCTTCGATGGCTTCAATGTGCTAAGGGTACGTCATGGAATGTTTCTAGATACTTGGGGAGACGCGATGGAGTTGGAGGCACGCGATTAGCTGTTGTTACCAGTCGTCTTCTCCGATGATGACAGTGATGCACGACTCCGACGATCTTCTACTAGAGGCTCAAGGAGACAGCAAAATGGCGCACCAGGGATTGGAAAAGCAAGAGGAACCTCAGGAAAGGAGGATCGAGCACCATGGGGCAAGGATCATGCCATGGACATGCACCCCCACCTAGGTCACCGGAAAAGGCACCGACGGGGCCTGGAAACACGATTCCAACCAAAGGAGACCTTTGGCCTTGTTGGAATCTATCAGGGGACGTAGAGGGAGACCTAGGAGAGATTTTTTGAGGTAAATAGAGGTCTGAGAAAGGCAACTGGCAATGACGTTGGCCGTCAGAGCTCGTCGGAGGCCGCTAGAGCTCACCGAAGATGGCTAGAAACTCTGATTTCTCTCCTCCAAGAGCTTCCTCCTTGCTCCTGGATTACTTTGGTTGCTCTGGTTGGGTGGAAAATGCTTTGGGGGGCTTTCCTCTCAAAATTTTCTAATTCCCCTTCTCACTTGCAACTGGGGGCTATTTATAGGCTTACCCTGGTTTGGTGGGTTGTTATGGTTAGAGTGGGAGGTGGTTAAGTTGGTTAGAGTGAAATGGGAAGTGGTTAAGGTTGTTGGAGTGAAGTGGGAAATGGTTAAGGCTATTGGGGTTTGACATTAGGGTTTGGGGATTGACTTATGGTTTAGGATTTGACTTGTGGTTTAGGGTTTGACTTAGGGTTTGGATTAGTGTTTTGAATTTGGTTTCGGTCATAACCTAGGGTGTAGTGTTTGGATTATGGTTTAACTTAGGTTTTAGGGTTTTTTTAGGGTTTTATGGTTTTGTTCGTTTTTCTAGTGTTTTTAGGATTTTTTATGGTTTGTTAAGGTTTTTATGGTTTATTTAGTGTTTTATGGTTTTGTGTAGTTTTTAGGGTTTTTCCTATGGTTTTTAGGATTTTTTTTGCGTTTTCTAAGGTTTTTATTGTTTATTTAGGGTTTTATGGCTTTGTTTGGATTTTTACGGTTTTCCTAGTGTTTTTATGATTTTATAGAGTGCTATTTGGGTTTTGTCCATTTGCAAGCATATGGGGGTGTCTATAGATGCCCCTGTCAGAGCGAGGTCGAAGGACGAATGGAACAGAGACTGATACTCATGAGTGATTGTGACACCCCACCCCTTCTTACAAGGAAGAGAGATTAGGAGGAGGAGAACATCGCTCGGAGTTGACGAAGATGCCCTGTCTGAAGCTGCTAGAAAGAGTATGTTAATGGCAACCAGCTACTAGTCAGTGAATGCACCAAAAGTCCTGTCCTGTCTCCCTGAACGCTACGGTCGAAGCCAACACCACAGAGACCAATACAAATGACAAATGCTGAAAAGTTGACGACCAATCAGCTCCTAAAAGACATGACTGGTTATCATAATGGTCGAGAAAAATGCCGTACAAGACTCATGGTGCTTGCTGACCGAAAAGTGACTGGTCACGAAAGTCATCTAGGTAGTTCGAGCTACCAACCCAAAGGAAGGTGGCAAATAGTTTGCTTTGATTCCATGCATTCAGAGTGGAATTCAAAGGTAAGAGAGGTGGCACTGATGTTCGTCTAAACGGATCGAACTACGGATGGGACCATCTAGGCTCCAAGTGGTAGTCTTGAAATACAAGATGGAAAAGGGAGGCCTTGAATCTATCCATGAGGATCGGAATTCAAGGGGAGAGGGTGGCACTGAGATTTGTCCTGACGGATCGAACCTTTGATGGGACCATCTAAACTACGGGCGGTTGTCTAGGAAAATGAGATGGAAAAGGGAGGCCTTCAAATCCATCTATTACGATCGGAATTCATAGGCGTAAGGGGTGGCACCGAGATTCGTCAAGACGGATCGAACCACGAATGCGACCATCTAGACTCTGAGCGGTAACCTAGAAAGATGAGATGGAAAATCAAGGCCTTGAATCCTTCCATCAGGATTGGAATTCAAAGGTGAGTGGGGTGGCATCGAGATTCGTCCGGATGGATCAAACTGTAGATGGGACCATTTAGACTCTAGGCGATGGTCTAGAAGAATAAGATGGATAAGAGAGGCCTTGAATCCATCCATCAAGATCAAAATTCAAAGGCGAGAAGGGTGGCACCGAGATTCATCCTGACTCCGAGTGGTAGTCTAGAAAAATGAGATGGAAAAGGGAGGCCTTGAATCCGTCCATTAGGATAGGAATTCATAGGCAAGAGGGATGGCACCAAGATTCATTCGGACGGATCGAACCACGAATGGGACCATCTAGACTTTGGGCCGTAGTCTAGAAAAATGAGATGGAAAAGGGAGGCCTTGAATCTGTTTGTTAGGATCAGAATTCATAAGCGAAAGGGGTGGCACTGAGATTCGTCCAGACGGATCCAACCGCGGATGGGACCATCTTGACTCCGAGTGGTAGTCTACAAAAATGAGATGGAAATGGGAGGCCTTGAATCTATCAAACAGGATCGGAATTCAAAGGCTAGATGGGTGGCACTGAGATTTGTTTGAAAGGATCGAACCATGGATGGGACCATTTAGACTTCAGGCGGTAGTCTAGAAAAATGAGAAAGAAATGGGTGGCCTTGAATCCATCCATCTGGATCGGAATTCAAAGGCGAAAGGGGTGGCATCGAGATTCGTCTGGATGGATCAAACCATGGATGGAACCATTTAGACTCTAGGCAGTAGTCTAGAAAAATGAGATGGAATAGGGAGGCCTTGAATCCATCTATTAGGATTGGAATTCACAAGCGTAAGGGGTGGCATCGAGATTCATCGGGACAGATCGAACTGTAGATGGGACCATCTAGACTCCAGATGGTAGCCAAGAAAAATGAGATGGAAAAGGGAGGCCTTGAATCCGTCCATCACGATCGGAATTTAAAGACGAGAGGGGTGGCACCAGGATTAGTCCGTACGGATCGAACCGCGGATGGGACCATCTGGACTCCGCGCGGTAGTCTAGAAAAATGAGATGGAAAAGGGAGACCTTGAATTTGTCCTTTAGGATCAGAATTCACAAGCAAAAGGGGTGGCACCATGATTTGTCCGGATGGATCAAACCCCAGATTGGACCATTTAGACTGCTGGTGGTTGTCTAGAAAAATGTGATGGAAAAAGGAGGCCTTGAATCCATCCATTAGGATCAGAATTCCAAGGTGAGAGGGGTGGCACCGAGATTCGTCTGAACAGATTGAACTGCGGATGGGACCATCTAGACTCCATGCGGTTGTCAAGAAAATTGAGATTGAATAGGGAGGACTTGAATCCGTCCATCTAGATCGGAATTCAATGGCGAGAGGGGTGGTACCGAGATACGTCTGAACGGATCAAACCACTGATGGGACCATCTAGAGTACAGGCGGTAGTCTAGAAAAATGAGATGGAAAAGGGAGGCCTTGAATCCATCTGTTAGGATCGGAATTCACAGGCGTAAAGGGTGGCACTGAGATTCGTCTAGACGGATCGAACCATTGAAGGGACCATTTCAACTCTGGGCGGTAGTCAACAAAAATGAGATGGAAAAGGGAGGCCTTGAATCCATCTGTTAGGATTGGAATTCACAGGCTAAAGGGGTCGCACTGAGATTTCTCCTGATGGATCGAACCACGGATGGGACCACCTAGACTTCGAGCGGTAGTCTTGAAAAATGAGATGGAAAATGGAGGCCTTGAATCCATCCAATAGGATCGGAATTCAAATGTTAGAGTGGTGGCACTGAGATTCGTCCGGATGGATCAAACAACTGATGGGACCATCTAGACTCCAGAAAATGGTCTAGAAAAATGAGATGGAAAAGAAAGGCCTTGAACCCATCCATCAGTATCGAAATTCAAAGGCGAGAGGGGTGGCACAGATATTCATCCAGACAGATCGAACCACGAATGGGACCTTCTAGACTCTGGGCGGTAGTCTAGAAAAATGAGATGGAAAAGGGAAGCCTTGAATCCATCCATCAAGATCGGAACTCAAAGGCGAGAGGGGTGGCACCAAGATTCGTCCGAATGGACCAAACCTTGGATGGGAACATCAAGACTTTGGGCGGTAGTCAAGAAAAATGAGATGGAAATGGGAGGCCTTGAATCCGTCCATTAGGATCGAAATTAAAAGGCGAGAGCCATGGCATCGAGATTCGTCTGGACGAATTGATCCACGGATGGGACCATCTACACTCTGCGCGGTAATCTAGAAAAATGAGATGTAAAAGGGAGGCCTTGAATCTGTCTGTTGCGATCGGAATTCACAAGCGAAAGGGGTGGCACTGAGATTTGTCTGGACAGATGGAACCGCGGATGGGTCCATCTAGACACCGAGCAGTAGTCTAGAAAAATTAGATGGAAATGGGAGGCCTTGAATCTGTCCATCAGGATCGGAATTCAAAGGTGAGAGGGGTGGCACCGAGATTTGTCCAGATGGATCGAACAGCGGTTGGGACCATCTAGACTATAGGGCAGTAGTCTAGGAAAATGAGAAGGAAGAGGGAGGCCTTGAATCTGTCCATCTGGATCAGAATTCAAAGCCGAGAGGGGTGGCACTGAGATTCGTTCGATTGGATCAAACCACGGATGGGACCATCTAGACACTAGGTGGTAGTCTAGAAAAATGAGATGGAAAAGGGTGGCCTTGAATCCGTCTATTACGATCAGAATTCACAGGCGTAAGGGGTGGCATCGAGATTCATCAGGATGGATCGAACCACGGATGGGACCATCTAAACTCCGGGCTATAGCCTAGAGAAATGAGATGGAAAAGTGAGGCCTTGAATCCTTCCATCAGGATCTGTACGGTAGCCTAGAGAAATGAGATGAAGGCCACCCCTTGTAGCTTTACAACTTGTGCCTTCCCTTTCACAGAGCGCTTTTACATATGAATTAGAATATCGCTTGTGAAGAGAATGTAGGACAGAGTTTGAGCATGGAAATAGAGAGCTACAAGTATATCAATGTGATGTCCTATCAAGGCTCGTAGAGGTCCTATTTATAGCCAAAGGACCATCGAAAAATGTGTCTAATGACTAGAAAATGGTCATAAATGGCTAGTCTATTAGTATGCCGTTTTGACCTCTGGAATGCCATTTTTCTCTTCAAACAACAACTCTAGGGCAATTCGTTATGCCGGAATTCTTTTGGAATGCTGAATTCTCCTGATACGGTATACCGTTTTAGTCCGGTATGTCGTTTTATCTTCAACTTTTATCTCCATAGCCTTTTTCAATGTTTCGTTGCTTGTGCCAATTTTTCCTGCTTTGGTATGTCGTTTTTCTCCGGTATGCCATTTTTGATTCTTCATCTCTAATTTCGGAGTTTCATTTTGTATACAGATTTTTCCTATATTGCTATACCGATTTTCCTTCGATATGCCGATTTTGATACTTCATATATTTCACAACCAATTTGCCAAGTATGACTTTACATATACATTTACAACATATCATAAAGTTTACATGACTCAAGTAATTTCTTCAACCGTTTTCTAAGTATGTCATTACATATACATTTACAACAAGTAATTTCTTCAACCTTTTTATTTCATGAAAATATACAAAAAATTCATTAGTCCAAGTGTAATCATCAAAACAAAATATATTTCTAACAATCTCTCCCTTTTTGATGATGACAAAATCAAAATATCAATTATGAGTTCTAATCATACAAGATAAGAATTTTCAATAACCTCCCCCTTAAACTAAGCTCCCCTTTTCATATATGCTATTATCCTTTAAATTGATATTTTCATATATGCTACTCATTTCTCCCCCTTTTTGACATAATCAAAAAATATGACATGTGATAAACAACTCTCCCCCTTTCTAGCTACATACAATATATAGAATCAATATCAATCAACCAAGATAAATAGAAGAAATCAAAACAAAAGATAGAGTTATTAATAACTCAATTCAGTTACAAAAGATGTCCAAATAGCATAAAAATGTAAAGAGAGAAGCAAGTGATGCTACAACAAATCTAAGGAGTAGGTGGATTAATGTGTTCAAGAATATCTTTGTGATATTCATAAAGAGTGTCCTGGTACGCCTCGACTCGATCACTGAGTCTCTTTATGCTTTCCATATACTCTTGATGTCGTTGATTTTGTTGAAGCATCAAGTCAGAAATCAGCTTTTGTTGTTGTATTTGGATGTCCATCATTTGCTTTTGGTGAAAATACATTTATTGTTGAAGTGAATCCAATTCCTTAGACAAACCAAACTCTTCTTCGATTTCTTCTTTAGAACTAGCATCTTCATCTCTTGCTTGGTTTTGCGGTGGTACAGAGGAGGAACCTTCAGGAAGATTTCTAATTTTACTACGAAGCTCAATGGATTGTTACATCTTAGCCATTGCTTGAGTTCCTAACGGTTTTGATTTTACAGGAAGGCTCGGTTCATCATAAAGAGGAATGTCATAATTTTCAAACAAATAAGTTAAAGGCGGACCAATGAATAACTTAGTTTTTACTTGAGTGATACAATGAAAAATAACTTGACCCCAATTAACTGGAATTTGTTTGACAATGGCGTAGATCGCCTTACAAGAAAGCTCACTTAACTCATCTTGGTGGCCTTTCATTTGGACTAGATTGGCAGCCATAATATAGGCTATAATACCGGATTGCATAGTTAGTTGCTTGATCTTACTAGGTTTGAAAGCGCTCCTAGGATTCATGGATATAGCCATATTGAATTCAGTGTAGGACCAATCTAACTCATAAATGGATAAGGTGATGTCGGTCCCTGAAGATGGGGTTTTAAACAATTGACCTAGTAAGACATGATCAAAGTCTATGGTATTGCCACAAGTATAAGACTGAGCTAGAGAGTGTGAATAAGTCATGTTGGCATAAAATTGAGATACTAGGGTAGGATAGTACATTCTATCACCTATGGAGCTTAAAAAAGTGATTAAACCCTGGAACTCGAATAGAGGCTTGATGGAATCAAGTTCATTGAAATGTATTCCCCTTCCAGTAAGTACCTCTCTATTGGCAAACATTTCTCGGTGAGCTCGCTCGGCTTCATTGTCGACGAAACAATATTTTTGAGATTGTCTATCGAAAGCCCCAGGTGTTCTTTAGATTGCTTCCGTTTTCTGAGAGATGCAAGCATCATCTTAGGATCTATCCTCAATAATGGTGAGAAATCGGTACAGAAGAGGAGACGAAGGGTTGGAGAGGGTCAGAGAGGGTGTATTCCGGGATGGGAAGGATGGGGAGTGGTGTCGGCAGAGAGAATCAGTCAATTGGAAATTAAAACAAGTGAGAAAAGCCCTAGGTTTTGGGTTTTAAAACAGAATTTGCGACGAATTCGGTATATCGAAAAAATTTCGGTATGCTGAAATCAGTTACAGGAGAATTTGGATCATTCTTTGGTACATGCATCGGTAAGTCAAAAATGGTGACTCAGGGGATTTCGGTATACCGGATATTTTTGGTATGCCGAAAAATCTATTCTGAGAAATCTGTTAAAAAATTGGTATACCATTCCATTTCGGTATGCCGATCCAGTAATTTTCGGTAGATACCTTTGGTATTCCGAAAAGCCTTAGAGAATATATTTTTATGTTATATCTGATAGTTTACAAATTCCTAGATCTCTTCTAATCTTAATAAATTGTTGTTCATCAAGATGATTGGTAAATATATCTGCCAATTGATCCTTAGTTGGAATAAAATATTATTTTTAATGGCATTGTCTCTTAAGAAATGATGTCTTACTTCTATATGTTTAGTTTTTAGAGTGATGAACTGGATTTGTAGATAAATTGATTGCACTTGTATTGTCACAAAATATTGGAGCTGTTGATAAAATTATATTGAAGTCTCTTAGGGTTTGTTTCATCCATAGAATTTAGGCACAACAACAACCAGCTGCAATATATTCGGTCTCTGTTGTTGAGAGTGCAACACTATTTTTTTTCTTTCTAAACCAAGAGACTAAAGAGTGTCCTAGAAATTGACTAGTTCCACTGGTACTTTTTCTATCAATTCTACATCCCGCATAATCAACATCACTATATCCTATAAGATCCAAGCTACTGTTTCTAGGATAATATAACCCAAAATCAATTGACCCTTGAAGATATCTTAGAATTCTCTTAATAGCTTTCAAGTGTGATTCCATAGGTGAAGCTTGAAATCTTGCACACAAGCCTACACTAAACATTATATCCTGTCTACTTGCTGTTAAATACAAAAGTGATCCAATAATTCTCCTATATAATTTTTGATCTACCTTTTTTCCATTCTCATCCTTTTCTAACTTAGTGGAGGTGCTTATAGGTGTCCTAGCTATTTTGCTACGATGCATTCCAAATTTCTTCAATAACTCCCTAGTATATTTTTCTTGGTTTATAAATATCCCATCATTAGTTTGCTTTATTTGTAATCCAAGAAAGAATGTCAGTTCTCCCATCATACTCATTTCAAATTCTTTTTGCATAATCATGGAAAATTCTTTGCATAGATTTTCATTTGTTGATCCAAAGATAATATCATCCACATATACCTGGATAATTAGAATGTCATTTGCTAAACTTTTCGTGAATAAGGTAGAGTCAATAGCACCAATCGAAAACTTTTGATCAAGCAAAAGTTTCCTTAATCTTTCATACCAAGCCCTAGGTGCTAGCTTGAGTCCATAGCGTGCTTTGTTTAATTTGTAAACATGATCCAGATTGAGTTCATCTTCAAATCCAAAGGGTTGTTTGACATACACTTCTTTTTCAATAAATCCATTTAGAAAGGCACTTTTCAGATCCATTTGAAATAACTTAAACCCTAGGTGACTAGCATATGCTAACAACATTCTAATGGACTCTAATCTAACTACAGGAGCATAGGTTTCGTCAAAGTCAATCTCTTCCTCCTGATTATAACCTTGAACTACTAGCCTAGCCTTATTTCTAACTACTTTCCCAGATTCATCTAATTTATTTCTAAAAATCCATTTTGTCCCAATAACTTGTTTATTCTAAAGTTTTGAAACCATCATCCAATCATTGTTTCTTTCAAATTGATTTAACTCCTCATGCATGGCATTTACCCAATAGTTATCAACACAAGCTTTAGTTACATTTTTGGGTTCAATGGATGATACAAAAGCATAAGTTGCACAGCCATGATCGAGACTGGATCATGTTTCGATTCCTTTGGATACTTCACCTATGATGAGTTCCTTAGGATGTCCATACATGTATTGCCAATCTTTATGATAGGGTTGCTCATCATTAAGTTTTAATTCCTTAGTTTGGTTTTCTAATGTGTTTACATTTACCTCTTGATCATCATCAATGTCTATGTTTATTGCCTAAGTTTTATTGTTTTCTTCAAAATTTACATGCATTGATTCTTCCATTATTAATGTTCTTTTATTATAAATTCTATAAGCCTTGCTCCTAGAGGAATATCCAAGGAATATTCCCCTAGGAAGCGGACAACAAAGCCTTTCAACCATAGCTCGTCACCGAAGCAAGCACGCATTCTGGCTACTTTGTCAAAGTAAGCTAGTTGCAAATTGGGAGAATGTCAATCTAAACAGATGAGTTGACGACCACAATCACTGATTGATAGGCTAGTTAGCTCACTCAAGTCTGAGGAATACCAATCGCACCGCATAAACACAGTGGGTCCCAGGAACCTCTGTAGACGACATATTTTGTGGACCTTTTCCATGGGTGGGGTCAATTTGATTCTCCCAAAGTGAAATACATGATGAGTCGGCTTCCAGAACTCGGCAGCTACACACAGAAAGTATCTAGAAACCTCCACCTTCACGATATCCCGAAGCTTTGAAGAGATTCCATACATCGGTAGCTTGTCACAATCGCTCTTTGTTAACTGCCTGATCCACGCTTGGAGAACATCTGAGTAGTGTGTAGGCACAACAATCTTAGGGAAACCCATGATCTATAAGGCATTTCAGCTTTTCTTGACTCAAGCCTCCCCAGAAAGGGTACAAGATCTCATGCAGGACATGCTCAAAACATTGTTTTAGAAACAAATTTCAACTTTGCTTCGTTCAATAGCACTTACCAAATCCAAAGCAGACAAATAAAAGATGCAACACAATGGTACTAAAAGGATCAGAGAAATTGGCCCAAAGCTGAAAACTACAACTGACTGAATACGGAGTTGTTGAACAGACTAAATCTTGTGCACAACATAGAGGAAAGGCTCTAGTTACCAACTGGTTCTGACAAGGTACCCAAGTAATGAGATATAACCATCAAACCTGGGGCTTCGAGATTGTTTGATGACTGTGCCTCCTGGTAGATTATTGGGATCCTCGACCTGCAGAGTAGTTGACATGCCTCTAGTCGATCATTGGCTTAATGCATCTAACCATAGGACATTTGACATGCCCCTGGTTTGACATGGATGACTCTTGACCAAATAGAGCAGCATACATGCCCCTCATCGAGTATTGGCTCAGTGTGTCTAACCATAAGACAACTGACATGCCCCTGGTTTGACATAAATGGTCCTAACCAACAAGAGCAGCTTACATGCCCCTGGTTTAGGTGATGTCCTCCTAATTCTCTTAGACTGACAGTTGTTATCATACCCTAGCTACGAGAACCAGATAATACCTTGTGACACTTTTAAGATAATATTTGTGGAAAGAAATGCATGCATGCTGAATGATTTGTGGGATCTTATTGGCGCCCTCAGCATTAGGATGCTTATCGCCAAGTATACAATGGAATGGTAACTCCAAAAATCACAAGACTCTAGCCAAGCCCCTAGTTTTTTGGGTGGCTCTCTGGAAATGCGACATCATGTCCTGGACTCCATTCAACCCCACTGGACCACACCCTTGTTTTTTATTTTATTCAACCTTTATTCTTTCTCCATCGTAGCACCTCCCTGGCTTGGAGGTCATAGATACCTAGTCTATGGTGGGGTGTTGCTGCTGTTTAAAGGGTTGGCTAGGCCCTTTTGGAACATGTCTTCCATGTATTCACTTCGACTCCTCTCCAAGATAAATTGGAGGGACAGTGCTACCCATCATGCCTCTCTCTTCAAGGCTGATTTCTATCTGCGACTTCTGTCTTCTAATTCTTTTATGCCCTTTCATAGATATATATTTTTTGTTATATTTCTCACGCACTCATTCTCGCCCCTAACATTTTATCTCCCTCTGGGAGGTGTAGGGTCCTTGAGCAGCTTGGACACTTTGCCCAATTCACAATGAAAGGTGGCTCCCTCAATCACTAGGTTACCAGAATAATATCTACCTGAGGAGGTGCTACGCATTCCCAACAATGGCATGCTTATTCTGCTTATCATCACTAGGCTATGATCCATGCACGTGATGATGAAAACAAACATCGGCCTATATATGCATATACTGAATGGAGGTTAGTATGTGTTGTGATGCAAGGCTACATGGATATAGAAGAACATGAATTTATGCATGCATGGAGGAAAGTGTCAGTGTCATAGAGTGAGGACACACTGTTTATGATCACTGATAGTACCCTTTCAGGTAGCATGAATTAACTGGCTCTAACTATTTGATGCAATCCATGTCCTCAAGGATGACAGCTCCTCTAGAGTAGACTAGCTTGACGACGAATGGTCCATGCCAGTTGGGCTTGAACTTGCCACGATTATCAGGGAGATGTATTGCTCGCAAGATCTGGTCCCCTGGTAAAAAACTTCTTGGTCAGACCTTCTTCTGATAAGCTTTGGCTATGCGTTTTTGATAGCATTGTGCATGATGCATAGCGTGCAATCGATGCTCATCTATCAAGTTTTGTTGAACAAGGCGGTCCTCAATCGACTCTGCTTGTTCCAGCTTTGCTTCTTTCAAGACTCTAAGCGATGGTATCTCCACCTCAACTAGTAGGACTGTTTCCATGCCATATACTAGTGAATATGGAGTTGCTCCTATTGAAGTCTGGACTTATGTTCTTCAAGCCCACAGAGTGTATGGGAGCTTGTGAAGCCAGTCCTTATGTGTGTCCGCCATCTTTTCAAGAATCTTGGTTAGATTCTTATTGGCGGATTCCACTGTAACGTTCATCTAAGGATGGTACGGGGAGGACCTGTGATGCCCAATATGGAACTCTTGTAGGAAATCCTCGTCCTTTTTGGCTGTGAAATTTGTCCCATTATCAGAAATGATTGAACGTGGGACCTCGTACTAGGTAATGATATTGTTCCTGATGAACTTTTCAGTTATGGAGGCGGTCACTGTCATGTAAGAAGTTACCTCCACCCACTTTGTAAAATAATCAATTGCTACTAAGACGTACTGATGTCCATTGGAAGCTAATGGGTGGATAGCTCCGATGATGTATATTCCCCATGTTGAGAAATGCTAAGGCGACAACATGCTGTGGAGCTGCTGTGGTGGTGCATGAATAAATTTGCCATGGAAATGACAGTTATAACATCTTCGCACAAACTGACAGCAGTCTATCTCCATGGTTATCTAGAAATAACCTTGCAACATTATTTTCTTGTGAGGCCTGCATGTCCCCGTATGCACTTGCAACATTACTGTATCAGCCTCCTTTTAATCAAGACAGCGTAGAAGCATCTGATTGTAAGACCTCTTGTACAAGTGGCTTGCTCCAAGAACATATTTTGAGGCCAAGCAGACCATGGTTTTTCTATCTGCCGCTGATGCATCTCGATGGTGACTCCCAGGTTCCAAGTAAGCTCTGGTGTCATGATACCATGGGAGCTCTGCTGTGGAATCTAGTTCTTCTATGCTCATGCAGTGTGCTAGTTAGTCTGTGCAGGTTACCGACACTTTCACTATGTCATCCTCTGGTATGGACAACCAGGAAGCATGAGTGGCTAGTGCATCTACGTAAGCATTCTTTGCCCGGTTCATAAAGGAAAAGCGTATCACCTCAAACTTAGCCATCAACTTTAAGAGATGGTTGTGGTATGGAACCAATTTAAGGTCTTTGGTTCTCCAGTTGCCATTAACATGGGAGATAAATAACACGGCATCACCATACACATGTAGCTTCCGTGCACCATGTTTTAATGCTGCCCATAAGCCATGAATACATGCCTCGTACTCTGCCACATTATTGGTGCACACAAAGGTTAACTTTCGAGCAATCGGGATCATTTGGCCCTACGGAGTTTCTAGCACCACACCGATACCCATGCCTCACCTGTTAACTGTGCCATCAAAGTAAAGCTGCTGCTGATCTTTATCTCGAGGATCTATTGGCTCTTCTTCTTCCTTGGCGAACAATTTAACCTCATCAGGGAACTTATTCTACAGGGGTTGGTACTCTAGTAAGGGTAAATCTGTTAAATGTTCTACCACGGCCTGTCCTTTCATCGACTTTTGAGTGACAAAAGTGATATCGAACTGAGATAAGAGCACTTGTCACTTGACACATCTACCCACCAATGTAGGTTTCTGAAACAGATATTTCATTAGATCATGTCGGCATAGTAGTAGAACTAGATATGCCATCATATAGTGCCTTAAGCGCTGTGTGGCCCAGACGAAGGACAAGAAAACTTTCTCGATTGCGGTATACTTAACTTTCCAATCATTGAAGTTTTTGCTCAAATTATAAATGGCCCTCTCCCTGTGACCTGTTTCATCATGTCGACCCAAGACTGCGCCCATTGAATGCTGTGTTACTGACAAGTAGAGCAATAGAGGACGCCTTGGAGTCGGAGGAACTAAAACTGGTGGTCTTACTAAGAGTTTCTTGATTTTGTCAAATGCTTCCTAGAACTCCTCACTCATGTGGATCTGTTCGTTCTTCCTCTAGAGCTTGAAGATCGGCTCACAAATTGGTGTCAGCTGGGCAATGAATAGGCTGATATACTGCAACCATCCCAACAACCCTCGGAATTCTTTCTCTATTGTAGGAGGAGGCATCTCAATGATTGCTTTAGCCTTGCTCAGATCTACCTCGAATTCTCTTTGACTAATGATGTAGCCCAGTAGCATGCCTGATGACACACCAAATACACATTTGTTGGGGTTCATCTGTAACTTATATTTTCGCAGGCGGTTAAATAGCTTCCTCAAACAAGCAATGTGTTCTTAAGGCTCCTTTGACTTAGCAATCATATTATCTACGTAAACCTTGATGTCTTGGTGCATGAGATAATGGAATAAGGCTGTCATTGCCCTCTGATAGGTGGCCCTGGCATTCTTGAGCCCAAATGGCATAACTCTGTAGCATAACACTCCCCATGGGGTAATAAAGGACGTTTTCTCCATATCCTCTTCTGCCATTCGGATTTGATTGTATCCTAAGAATCCATCCATGAATGACAACATTTTGTGTTCAATAGTGTTGTTTACCAACGCATCAATGTGTGGGAGTGGCAAATCATCCTTTGGGCTTGCTTTGTTTTGGTCCCTGTAATCAATACACATTCGGACCCGACCATCTTTCTTAGGTACTGGAACAACTTTTGCTAACCATTCTGGGTAAAGGACGACTTTCAAAAAGTTGACTTTGTGCTATTTCATTGTTTCCTCCTTCAATTTTAAAAACTACTGCAGTCGCCATTTATGCAATTTTTGTTTAACTGGTTGACGTCAAGTTTAAGTGGAAATGTATGTACCACTACCTCAACGTCTAGCCCAACCATGTCAACGTAACACTAGGCGAAGATATCCACATATTCTTGGAGGAGTTCAACAAGTTCTGCTTGAGTCTGTGTTGTGAGTCTAGCGCTTATACGCACGTCTTTGACATCTTCCTCAGTGCCAATGTTTACAGTCTCAGTTTCTTCCTCTACATGTAGGTTCGGGCCTTCTAGATCATCATCATAATGCTGGAATTCTGGTGCATCATGACTTTCCGCTTCTATTTCTGCGTCATCTTCTTCTCCATATGCAATAAGCTCGGGAAGGACTTCTTGCTGGATTAACGGATCTGTGTCCTCAAAGTTGCACACTTTCTCAACATTCTGCCCTTGACAATGCTTTAGAATGGTTACTGTAATCCTGGTTTTCTTGTATGCACCTCTAATGATCTCAGACTCTACTATTTCTGAAATTGTAGATGTATCTTGCTATTCTACTTCTTTCATAGCATTATTATGTAGACAAAAGTTTTTATTCTCATGACTTCCTTATACAGCATGTGCAACAGGTGGGCAGCTGTCCTCTAACTGACTGATGTGAGTGCTGCCGCCCGAGTTCCCTCATAAGCCTAACTTAGGATCTTTTTTTTTTGGACCCCACTGTTTAGGTGGGGCCAGGACTGATAATACCACCTAGACCCGCTCTGGTCTAGCGTTTAGTGATCCGCTCTCCTTCAAGGTCGTGATAGCAGACTAACCCTGTGCAATTGTCTGCTCTGTAGTGTATTCTTTCATTATTGCCTACCCTTTCTTGTGCCTAAGCTCACTTTGTGCATCCTCTGCCAGTACCATCAACTAATCTTGAAACAGAGCATCCAAATCACTGAGCATGCTATCAACCTGTGCTACCACAGCATCTCCCTCCTCTTCAACAGAAGCGAAATCCACATAATAGGTACTGGTAGTTTCTAACACCTCAAACGATGATTCCAGCTGTCCCTACTGTAAGCCCTTCATAGTTGATTGATACATTGATGTTGCTGAGGCTGCCACTGCTGAATCAAGGACTACAACTGGACCAGTTGAAAGTCCTTCAGTTGACTCCAAAGGTGGAAATCCTAGCATGGCTGTCCCTAGTGACATGGATGATGTCGAACCCATTCTGAAGTCCTTGATTTCCTTATCAGAGTAATAATCTTCCACACATATCCATTCTGGCCCATTGACTGGTTTATCCTGCTCAGGCTCTGCAAGCACAAAACTCTGATTGGGATCCAACAATCCTGCACTTACAAAGTTAGTTAAATCTCGTGAAATAATGAGCTTTTGGAACTTACGACGCTTCGCATTTCTGTCTTGTGGATTCCACTCATGTCCCAGTCCTTCATACTCTCGTCTTCTCTCTGTGGCAATTGGTTCGGTGATTCCTTGGCCATTCTACCCGAGAGGTTCTCCTTTCTCTTACTCCCACCTTTGACATAGATTCTAAATCATCAAAAGCGGGTTGTCAAAAGTGGCCAAATGGCTGGAACGCTCGAGAATCAGAATGAAATTGACTGATTCAAAATGGTCAACACGGTAATGCACATCAGAAGGCTTAGGGTCAAAATGGACAGTATGGAGCGACACTGTAGAGACTGCCTCAACCTTCTCATTTTCAAGGTTTTCTGCCATCACAACGACAATGTCGTTGTTCCAGTGGAACTTAATCATTCGGTGAAGGGTTGAGGGGATAACCTGATGCTTGTGGAGCCTAGGGCTAAGTAGAAGATTGAAAGACGGCTCGAGGTCGACAACATAGAACTCGACCTCAAAGCGAGCAGGACCAATGATTAAGGGAATGACAAGAATTCCTAGAGCATCGTGGTGCGTGTTATCGAATGACGTCATTCCTTTCACTACTGGTGTAATGTCCTCAGATTTAAAGCTGACCTGGCTTGCAGTTCGCAAGGGGTAGACGTTTAAAACGGTGCCATTTTCTACCAAAGTGAGAGGAATACGGAAATTTTGGTATTGCAACGTGATGAATAGGGGCTGATTATGATTAATCCCTGTTGAAGGAAGCTCTGAGCTAGAAAATGAAATTACCTGTGGCGCGACTATCATCCCTACCATGCTTTCCAAGGCTGATGGTTGTATGGTTGGGGAAATATGAGCGGCCTAGAATACTCGAAGAAATGCCTCATGGTGTTCAACAGAAGCATGGATTAGGTCCCAGATGGAGATGTCTGCTTTGACTTTCTCTAACTAGGTAGTGATGTCAGCCACAGGTGGGTCAACTTTGGCATCGGTGTGGTGAACTTTTGGGATTATCTCCTCAGGGATTTGACTAGGGATATGGCTTTTTGCTTGGGAGGATGAAGTCATGGGCTGGTTGGTTTTGTTTGTCGGAACCGGGGCTTTCTATACCCATCCTGACCACGTTACCTCAGCACACATTTCTGTGGTATAGCTACAAGGCATGTGGTGAGTATCCTGTGTCAAGTTGATGACCATAGGAGCATGGGCCCTCAATTCCATTGGGACTGAAAATAGCGGAGTAGGTATTGGTGCTTGGTGGGTCAGGTCATGCTTGTTTGGCTAACAAATTGATTGTTGAAGTGGTGGATTGCATAGTAGGTCTTGCAGCCATGCGCCTCAGTCGAGGAGTCAGTTGGATCATATTGACTGTAGAATTAGAAGCTTCAGTGAAGGATTGACTCTGCTGATAAAAGAATGGATCTGAGACATCATGGATGTGGAGAGAATGATCAAAAGGTTCAACCTCATCCGAAGAAAGGAAATAAACTCTCAAGGTTCCAGGTGCATGCTCTAGCGAAGGCCAGTTGACTATGTTGCTAGATGTGGATGCAGATGAATGAGGTGTCTGTGCAGCGGCTGTGGACTCTGCCTCCTCTGAGTTAATAGTGATGACTTTCTGTTCAATCAAGCTCCAAATTGCTCTCTGGAGTGTATAACAGTTATCCATAGAGTGCCCTGCGGTTCTATGGTAACTGCAGTATAAATTCGCTTTAAACCACTGCAAAAGTGGGTTTGGTGGTGGGTGGATTTCTGGAAGCTTCAGGAGCGATGCTACCATAGGAAGCATGACACTTAGAGGCTCAACTAGAGGAGTGAACTCCCTCTCTTGTCGTGGAGGTCTTCTTGATCTTGGGTAACGACCCTGTCATGCTGGAGCAGGCTGGTAGACTGGCTCAGCGGTGGTGGTGATTTGTGATGTGTGTGGTACCCTAGGTGTAGGAGTGTAAACAACCTAATTCTAAGCTGGCGAGCTCTCCACACTGGTCGGCATAATGGGATCCCCAACTTATGCCACAACTTTCTTGGCAAAGTCCGTCTTCCGTGCATACCCAGTGTTCGATCCAATGTTGCCACCATTGTTGTTGTTGTTTCCGCCTCAAGCCATCGTCTACTTTGTGAATGCTACTAATGCAGGAAAGCTTCTACTAATTAGTGAGCACTCAACATGGGTGCTAGCTTTGATCAGGGATGCAAATGTGGAAATAGGTTGGATGCTTAGTAGAGCCCCAATGGCTAGTTGCGATCCTCAAATTATTAATACGATAGACTCTTCGTCAGTAGGTCTATCGTGAACTTGTAAGGTGAGGGCTTGTCAACGCTCGACGTACTCCCCGAACGGCTCATGGGGCTTCTACTATGTGGAGACTAGGTCCTCGCGCTTTAGGACCATGTCGAGGTTAAAAGAGTACTACTCCAGAAAAGCTTGGCTCAGATCATTCCAAGTCTTTACAGTAGCAATGTCTAGAGATGTGAACCATTTCAGAGCTGGACCTGTGAGGCCTTTCTAAAAGAGGCGAATGACAACTCTCTCGTTAGCCTACAATTGAGTGAGATCGCCATAGTGCACCCTAAGGTGTGAAATTGGGTAGCCTTTCCCATTATATTTCTCAAATTCCGAGATATGGTAGTTCGGAGAGAGTATGGCCTTTGGGAAATAGTAAGGGTCCTGGAAGGAATAAGACAGGCGGTGTAGACACCCCAATTTTCCCAATTTTGCAGGATCATGATGTGGTGGCTGAGCTTGAACCCTGGTTGAGCCCATTTGGGGCCACAAGCCCATCTTAGGCCCATTTGATTTCATGGAGGCCTTTTTAGCCCATTTGGTCCATTTTGGACCCACCTAAACCCACATGGGCCCATGGGGGTTCACAAGGCCCTCATAGGCCCATGGAGGCCCATAAGCCCACTTGGGCCCATAAAGCCTACATTAGCACCATTTGGGCCCATAGGGGCCCACAAGGCTCACATAGGCCCATTAAGCCCACCAAGGGCCATCATTCAACCCATTTCTTCTTCTTCTTCTTCCATATTAGCCAAGCCAAAACCATGATTCAACCCATCATTTCCCTCCTCTTCCTTAAGATTACCAACCAGTAATAACCCAACCATGTCCAACCCATCTCACCAAGTTGACCAGCAGCAACCAGGCTCGAGCCAGTGACACCGAATGTGTCGTTGCAAGCTTGGACAGCTGTTGATCACTGTCGGCGCGTGGGCAGGCAGGATGGAGGTGTGTGGGGGGCAGCTGTGGTGCTAGTTGGTTATGGGATGTCGGGTTTCTGTTGCAGTTTGTTACAATTCTCATTTTGGGTTGTTGGGTTCCGATGCTCCTATATAAGGAGGAGGAGGCCAACATTTCGGAGAGTTTAGGGAGAGCATTTTCTTTCCACTTGCGCGAGAAGGAGAGCAGAGGAAGAGAGTTCAGAGAGAGCAGAGAGTGAGAGGGGGAATCCAGAGCTTGAGGTGATTTCTAGAGCTCTGGTGAGGCGGAGAGGTTCTCCAAGCCAGGTACAATCTCTGAATCATTCTTTAGTATTAAATTCATAGCCTCTAGGTCTTCTTCTCTGTTTCTTGTGCGATCCCAAGCGATCCAAAGGTGTTCTCTGATAGGGATCGCCCTCCGATGCCCCGCTGTTGCCAAACTCTGACGACAGAGGTGGGGGGCAATCCAAGAAGTTTCCTTGACACCCGAGCCCTCTCTCCTCCTCTTATGGTCTTCCCGGAGCTCGCCGTGCCATGCCTTAGCCGCTCGGCCGCCTCCAGACAATCATGCGAAGATCGCTGGAAAATGTCTCCTGTAGCAACCGTCGCGGAGAAGAAGGCTCTGTCCGAGCCTACACGCCGCTCTGAGCCACGCCGTGGTGAACCAGTCCCGCAACGACCTTCCCCAGCCTCCCACAAGTGCGCCCGAGGCTCTGGATCCACGCCGCGAGCCCCCGATCGTCCCAGCAACGCTACTCGTCGGAGGAAGACACGCCGGCGATGCTCAGCCACCACCTCATTCCATCAGCCTCCGTACCACTCCAGAAATTCCCCCTGACTCATCCTCAACCCTCCAGAGGCCCCAGATCGCAGCGTCGCCGCCTCAAACGCCTCCAGCTGTCGCAGATGTCTCGCCAGCGTAGCCCCGATGGCGAGAGGGGTGGGTGGCCACTCTAGCCATTGTGCCTCCGATCCAATCCGTTGGATCTCCCTGGATGCCTCTTTTCTTGCTTCTCGTGGAGTCTGATCTCAGATCAGACCACGGGAAGTCTTGTTTGCCACCCCCCCTCTGGTGGTTGTTGGCGGGGAGCTCCGTCGCCGACGACCGTGGCTCCTTTTTTTTCCTGTTTAAAAAGCATTTAAAACTTTATTTTGAATAAAATCTGGAGTTTATGTTTTTCTTGCAAATAGGTCCTTCTGGAATTACTCTCTGGTTCTTTTATTACATATAGATCCTGCAATCATTTTTCTAAAATGTTTCGAATAAAGTTTTAACTGAAAATATTACATGTTTCACCCTAAACATTTAAAGTAATGTTTTATGAGTTTAAAACTTTAATAAAAGTCCCTAGAGTCTTTGAAACATATTTTCTTTCAGACATTTTGCCAAAAGGACCATGCACTTTCTTAAAATGTTTCTGACAGTTCATTTTCCTGTGAAAATTGCATGATAGACACTAAGCTTTCTAAAAATGTTTTTGACAGTTCATTTTACAGTGAAAATTGCATTTAAGCCCTTGCATGTTTCAAAAACTCTCTGGATAGTTGTTTTTTTGTTGGTTAAATTGCAAGTTAGCCCTCATACTTCTCTGAAACTTTTCTAGAAGCATGTTTTCTTTGGACAAGTTGCATTTAGACCCCTATCTTTTACAGAAAACTTCTAGAAGGCTTATTTTGCTGTGAAAATTGCATAAAACTCCCTGACTCTGTTTTTAAACATTCGAGAAGCTTGTTTTCATGGTTCAATTGCACTTTTACCCCCATTTTCTTCAGAATGATTCTTGAATGCTTTGGTTGCTGGGTATTTTGTAGTTTAGCCCCTATGCTTTATTGTAATTACTCTGATTTGTTGTTTTCAGGGGTAGAATGATTGTTTTGCCCCTGAATCATTTCTGAGTATTTTCCTTGCATTTTTATTTATATTTTATGCGGAATTGACATACATTGCATGCATTAGTGGGTAAATTGCATTTTAGCCCCTAGAGAACTTCATTTTGCACTAGAGAGCATCTTTGACCCCATATTTGCACTACAGGCATGGAATGTGTTTTCCTATGTATTTTCGCTGATTTGGGCTTTTGAATGTCAGTTTTCCTTGGATTTGGGCTTTTTGCACAAAACCCCCTAGACTTCTTCAGATTTGCACACACTTGCATTTTGCATACTTTGCACATTTGTTTTGCACGATTTTTCCTGTCTTTTCTTCTTTGCTTGGAGCACGCATTCTAGCTATGTTTCGAACTTAGTCTTCTCCTCGTTTTTCAGATTTTCCTCGGTTTTCCACGGCTTTCACTTGTTTTGGTTTTCCATTGCCCGAGGGCATACAGTAAAAGGCTTACAAAGCCGACATGGTCCCGAAACAAGGATTATTTTCTCCTTTTTGATTTTCTCTGATTTATCCCAATTTCCACTGTTTTGCGAGACGCTTTCTGAGAATTTCATGATTTTCCTCATCGCCCAAGGGCATATAGTAAAGCGGCATTAACAATGCCTACTTTTGACCCTTGGATTAACTTTTCCTTTGATTTCACTTCTCCTTGATTTGGCATGTTCATGCAAGACCATACAGAATATGCAAGCATACATTTAGCAGACCATGGATAGTAGGAAGCCAAGAATGACCGAGTTTTCTCAGGCACATGGGGGTGCCTAACCCCTTCCCCATGCGTAACCAGATTCCTTATCCTTTCTCTGGCCCGCATTCATCTTGCATTATCCATTAGGCACGGATCACACATGCATCTTTGCATCTTGTTTACTTTCTACTTTTTTTGTGTTTTCTTGGTTTTCCTTATCTTTCCATTAAAAGACTAGGTGGCGACTCCTTTCCTTATCCTTTTTGTCTTCCCTTTGGTGTTTCTGAGTCTTGTCTCTTCCTCTGGATTCACCATTTTTGTCGTGACTGTATCGGACCTCCCCATGTGTTTCCGCACACCGGAGTAGGTTTGGTGAACTGCGCCTAGGGGTTCCACCAGCATGGTCACAGGCGGTCCCTACCCTACCCTTGTCGTAGTGCTTTCTCTAGGTCAGTCATCCTAGCGAAAAGTGCATTTAGGGTTACTGCTGACATTGAATGTGTAGTAGGGGTGGGTCTCGCATTCGCCGTATCTGTAGCACCTGTGTGCTCTTCCAGATCTATCATCTCGCCACCTGGTGCCTTGGTGTGATGATCAGTGTACTCGTGCATATGCGCTACTTGTGGTGGTGTGCATGCTAAAGCCTGTATTTGATGCAAGGGTATAGAAATATTATGTTGTGTTGGGTGTGTTGTTGAGTGTGGGAGTAACAGCTATTGAACCAGCATGGTCGAGTTCACAGGCCGTTGTACTCCTGTTAGCCCAAAAGGCAGACCACTAGTAGATGGAGGAATATGTTGTGCATGCTATGGTAGTGATACTATCGGCAGAGTAGCAGTGCCCGTTGTTGGGACAGCGGGAAGCTGTGGCGACAACTACGGTAGTGGTATGACTAGTGCAACGTGAAGTGCCTAAGCATGCGTAGTGGGGTCCTCAGGAATGGGAAATACAAGAGCAGTTAGAGTAGGATCCAAAGAGAAGGCCATGTTTTGTAGCTTCTACGCAAGGGCCAAAAGTTGTTTAGACTGCACGGTGACAGAACCATTGGTAGCAGTACCGAGGGCTGGAAGAACAAGCGGAAGGGATGTCATAAGGGGCTGGAAGTTCAAGGATGTTGTGGGTTGAACTCCTATTGAAGAAGCAATCGCAGCCAGCTGTGCATCAAGCGAAATAGGGTCAACTGAAGGACAGGACATCATTAGATCAGATGCCCTAGTGGTAGTCATGGTAACTACCTCGACGATGGGCTCTAGGCCAATAAGGGTCTGCTAGTGTCCTAACATCGGAGGACAGGGAACTCCAGGCACCTGAAAGTGGCTATCATGGAGTGCAAGTGGAGTGACTGATGTCAAAGTAAAAGGAGGAGGGGTAGAAACATGAATCCCTGTGAGAGCAATCGGTGCAAAGGACTCAGATGCTTGCTGGGCCATAACGGACCTTAAACGGGTAATGATGGGGTTGCGATTGCAAACTAGAGGATGACGCCTACGAGGAGCGATCGTTGGAAGTGACGGATAGCTCGAGGAAAGACAGTCGAGAATAGTGCCTCAAGACTGAGGTCACAGAAAGGAACTCCCAAGCTCAGACCTAGGAACTAGCACACAGAACTCTCTACCTGACAAAGGAAAGAAACCTAATGTGTTAATGAAGAAGTGAAGACAAAACAACAAAAGAAGTAAGTTAGCTAAACAATTGTTTGTTAGGGTGACATGAATGGCACACATGCACATGAATGCTACTAACATGCTATCTCTCACCATGCATGTCCCACATGGGGTAGACCATATGGGATGCACTCATGGGTTTGGGTTTTGACTCTAGTCAAAAAAGTAAGGTTCCCATTCTAAATCCTGGCTGGAGTGCAGGTAGTGAATATGTGGTTTGTTGGTGACCTCGTCTCCTGCAGTAGCATGGAGTTGTACCCTATACTAGCATTGACACGACCCCAGACAAGGGGGGACAAACTAGCAACACGCCCTACGCCAAAGCTATAGAACGGGCTACTAGAATTGTCCTTCGCAAACTATGGGTGGACTTAGAGGAGAAGATGCATGCCTTCTAAAATGATCATTCATGCAATATGCTTTTTTGTTTGTTACTTGCATTTTATTAAACCATGGGGGATTGTGAGCGTTTGTCTCTAGTTATGACTTATTATTTGTTTATCTAAGTTTGTGTATCTCATTTTAACCAGATAAGGAAGAAAACATGTCTCTACTCTCCTCATCATGGCAATTACAAAAGGGGGATAAAGCACACTATCATGGCATCTAAACAGTCACACAATGAGGAAAAAGGCATGAACATGGCATGTGCTGGGGTAGTGCTCACAAGTAGGTGAATAAAAGCAAGTATCGACAAAAAAAGCATGGATTAAGTCATGTGCATGTGCAGTGGCGTAACAATAGTGTAAAAAGGCACAAAAAGGCTTGTTCAGACAACTACGTACAAGCAAACAAAACAAGCAAACAAGCACAAATTATATAGGCCAAAGACAAAGAAGAAAACCAAAATGAAAGCTAGAACCTGGTTACCCCCAATGGAGTTGTTAGTTCCTGTGACCATCCCAATGGAACCCTGCACAGCTCTCCTTACGGTGCGTGGAAGCACATGAGGAGTCCCGATATGGCCACGGAGAAGATGGTGAATCCGGAGAAGAAGACTAGACTCAAAAACACCAAGGAAAGATAAGAAAGGATAAGGAAAGGAGCCGCCACCTAGTCTTTTAATGGAAAGATGAGGAAAACCAAACACAAAGGGAAAAAATAAAGAAAACAAGGTCAAGAAAACATGCATGCTCCATGCCTAATGGATGTAATGCACAAATCAATGTAGGCCAGAGAAAGGGTAAGTATTCTTATTACAGATGGCGAAGGGGTCAGGCACCCCCATGCACCCGAGGAACTCTATCTTTCTTGGTTTCCCACTTGCCAATGGTCCATTGTGTGTACGCTTGCCTATTCTGAATGCACATGCTTAAAGTGATTGCAAAAACATGCCAAATTAAAGAGAAGAAATCAATAAAAGGAAAAAAGATAATCCAAGGGACAAATATAGGCATTGTGAATGCTGCTTTACTGTACGCCTGTGGGCGACGAGGAAAATCGTGAAAATCGAGAAACTCTCGGAAAGCATCATGTAAATCAGCGAAAACTCAAAGAAATTCGAGAAAATCAAATTGGGGAAAATAATCCTCATTCAGGATAGTGTCGGCATTGTTAAGTCGGTTAATGTACGCCTTGGGTGATGGAAAGCCGAATCAAATCAAAACGCGAAAGTGGGAAGAAATCTAGGAAATAATGGGAAAAACATGTTTGAAACGAGTTGGAAATGCGTGCACAATGTAAGGAAGAAAGTACAAGAAAATATGCATGAAAAATGCAACAAAATGTGCAAAATGCATATAAAAGTGTAAAAATGTAAATTCTAAGGGCTTTTGTGCAAAAAACCCAAATTCTGAGTGAAAACTGAAATTATGAGGCTAAATCATCAAAAATACATAGAAAAACACATCTCATGTAATTTTGAAGAAATCTAGGGTCAAATGTGCATATTTGTGCATTTTTGGTCAAATTAAATATTCCTAGGGTTCAAAGTGCAATTCTTCCATTAAAACATGTATTTAATGCAATTCTGAAGAAATTTAGAGTCAAAAGTGTAAGAAAAAGTGTCCATGTTTGAAAACAGAAAGTTCTTGGGACTGACATGCAAATTTACCCTAGAAAACATGCATTTAGTGTAAAATCAGTAAAATTTAGGGGCTAAAATGCAATTCATGTCACATTTGAGTAAATATTTGAATTCTTAGGGTTTAACTTGCAATTTTGACAGAGAAATATGCATTCAGAACTATTTCAACAAAGCTCAAGGTTTTTATGCAAAAATACTGGATTTAAATGCATGAAAGGTAACTTTGGCGGTTTTATTTCTAATTTTAAAGCATGGAAGGCATTAACAAGACTATTCCAGGGGCACATTGCAATATTTTCAAATCAAAATTTATTCAAACGATTTAAAAAAACATTGCATGGACCTAATTGTAAGAAAAAGGACCAACTTGTAAGATAATAAGGACCAAAATGTAAAGAAAAGAAAAGAGCAGAAATTTATTAAAAGAAAACTATATTTTTATTATTTTTTAAATGAAAATGAATCGACGACCGCCAGCGACGAAACTCCGCCGTCAATGACCACCGGAGATGCCCCTCCGAGGCATCTTGATGCCTGATCGTGCATCAAGCTCCACTTGGAGAAAGAGGAGAAAGAGGGGAGAAGATCCAACAGTCTGGATCACGGCCTCGACGGTCGCCGTCGACACGACTCTAGGGACAACACCGACGAAGAAGGAGGATCCTAGAGGGTTATGGCGCAGCGCTAAGGGTTGTTGGTGTAGACACCCCGATTTTGATGTCACATGACAGCAGGCTCATCCAGATGATGCTCTGGTTGCGACCATCAAAATCTTGGCCCATTTAAACCCACATTAGCACACTCTAACCCAATTAAAATTAAAATCAAGCAAAATACATTTGAAATCCACTTAATCAAATTAAATCCACTTAACAAAACAAAAACCCTAATTCAAGTCAAGGTCAAATTTAAATCCACTTAAAATCTAATTAATAAAACAAAAACCCTAATTCAAGTCAAAATCAAATAAAATCCACTTAAATCCATTTAAAATCCAAGTAATTAAGTGAAAACCCTAATTAAAGTCAAAATCCATTGAAAAATCATAAATAATTGAAATTCAAAACCTTAATCAATCCAAAAACCCAAAATAAACCAATAAACCCTAATTTAAAATCCAAAAAACCTAAATAAACCAATAAATCCTAATTTAAAATCCAAAAACCATAAATAAACAAATAAACCCTAATTTAAAATAATTAAAACCCTAAATCAAAACCAAAATAAAATACTTAATTAAATCAAGTGAAAATCATCTAAATCAAAACCTAAATAAAATACTTAATTAAATCATTGAAAATTATCTAAATCAAAACATAAACAAAATACTTAATTAAATCATTGAAAATCATCTAAATCAAAACCGAAATAAAATGCTTAATTAAATCAAGTGAAAATCATCTAAATCAAAACTTAAATAAAGTCCTGAATTAAATCAAGTGAAAACTAATGAAATATGAATTTAATATAATCAAATCCAAAATTTAATCAACCAAATCAAAATCGGAATTTAAATTAAATAAATCCAAAACCAAAAATCAAGAGAAAACAATTTAATCCATTTAAAACCAAGACAAATCATTTAATTAAATTTAAATCATCAAATAAAACCTTAATCAACTTGAATTATGAAAACACAATAATCAATCCAAATCCCTAAATCAAGTCACAAATCATCAAATTAATCTTAAATTTAAATCAAAAAACAAAAGAAAACAAAAACCCTAAGCCCATTTGCAGCCCAATAGCCCATTTAATTCTTAAACCAAAAAACCTTATAAAACAAAATAATAATTCCAGCGATCTTTGGACCTTCCACCTTGGTCACGCGGTCAATCATATGGTGCTGGCCCCTTGTGAGGAGGATTAACGGTGGGGAGGAAGCCTACTGGAGTTTAAAACCTCCACACCGCCAACAGACGAACGGGTCTACGCTTCTAGCCTCTCGAGCGTTTGAATCCCCTCTAAATCATCCAACCCACATCCAACAACCCTCTCTAACCTTTCCTAACCCAGAAACCCCTTTTAGCAGCAGCCAAGGCATCGCTAGAGAAGCCAGAGTATCACTGTCGAGCATCGCCATGGAGCTACATCCTCCATTCAGGTAACCCCCTGACTCTTTCTTTTGGTCTGTTTTCTTTTGCCATAGGCGTCCAAGCTACCATAGACTCCCTGGGTGGATTTTTGACAGGGAAATACCCCATTGTATGCCGTCACTTCTGTCGTCAGTGGTGGGTTTCCCATCGCTGGCGAAGCTAGTGGCTTCCTAGCTCCGGGAGGGGTCCCTGACTCCACTCTTCTCTCCTCATTATCTTCCTTATCCTTCGAGAGCTCCCTTGCCCTCGAGGCTCCCCCCACTGGCCACTCGAAGACCGCTGCACCATCGCCGTAGCTGCAGCCCCGCTACTGCCATCTACCACCGTCGAGGAGTGCTAGAGCACTCCCTACCGCTGCATCGAGAAGCTCCGTCGTGCCTCTGTGAGTTCACCCAAGCACCTACGTCGCCACTCCAGGCCTCGGAGCACCGCCCCACCGCTGTCGCTATCATCACCGGTGTATGGGATGGGTGGCGTGCCTCAGGCCACCACAACCGTGCCCGATACCCCGAGGAGCTTTGTCGCATCTCCTCTAAGCCCCATGGACCCTTAGTTCGCTGCTTGGACATCTATGGAATCGCCGTTCGTGAAGCTCGCCGTTGCCGGAGAAGAACGGTTGGGGGAGACGTCGACCCACCGTTTCAACCACTGGATGGATCATCTGCGCCGATGGATATCTCCCTCACCTCCCCATCTTGCTTTCTTCACCCTCCAATGAGGGATTGGCCCCCTGGGGAGGGCTTGGATGGCCTTCCCAGCCCTCTACCGCCGATGATCTTCGAATCGCCGACGGCCATCGTTTCTTTACGCTTCTTTTATTTTGTTTCCCTCAGTTTTAGGTTATTTACGTTTGAGTCCTCATTTATTACTGTTGAGTCCTTTTATTTACGCTTAGGTCCCTGATATTTTAAATAACCATTAAGTTCTTCATTATCAATGTAAATATTGCATTCTTTACCCTGTTTCTTTTTTAATATAATTTTTAGTTTTATTCATGCATGTTTGTTTACATTTAAGCCCCTACCATTTTAAGTACTCTTTTGTTGTTTTATTGTCCTTGTAAAAATTGCATCTTTTTTTTCTTGTTACTTTTAATTTATATTTTTAGCCTTGTTATGCATATTTTATCACATTTAAGCCCCTATATCCAAATTTTCTTAATAATTGGGTACTAAAAAATTTCATTTAGCCCTAAAAACATTTTAAAATGAGTTTTCTTCTGTAAAATTGCATTCTGAACCCAAAAAGATTTAAAAATCACACTTGCCATCATAAAAATCAAATTTTCCTTACATTTAGGTCCTGACCATTTGCATTAAGCCCCGAGAAAATTTAAAAATGAGTTTTCACTATGAATTTTTCATATTGAACCCTAATAAATGTCATAATTGCACTAATCAATATAAAATCCCATTTTTTGTCACATTCAGGCCCTTGGAATTTGGTGCATAAGCCCCAGGTTTCTTAATAATCATTCCTGAGTACATACAACTTGCATGTAGGTCCTTAGACTATTTATAAATACATCATTTAGGGTTTTAAATGTTTTCTTGCATATTTTGGGTATTCTTTCTCACATTGCATTTCACATTATGCATTTAATCATAGAGTATATTTAGAAATCATGTTTTCATTGGGAATTGAGCTTTGGTCTCACATTATAACCACCTTCGTACTCATGTGTGAATTTTACACTTTAGATCCTGAATTTTTAGGAAATTATCCAAGTGCAATTTTCACATATCAATGCTACATTGACAATGGATCCATCATCTGCATGTTAGAATAGAAGCCATGAATGTAGTTTTCATCCAGATTCTCACTCTTTATGTGAATTTTGCATTTTAGTCCTTGTATTTGTCTTTTATTGTGTTTATATCATGTTATTGTTTTTCCCTTCATGTTTTCTTGCAAATAACACCTTCTAGGTTTTTTTTACATATTTTGACATAACTTAGATCATGCATCATCCTCATACTTGTGTTTATCGCATTTGGCTATGGAAATGACTGCATTGCCCCCTATGTCTCTAATCCATATGTACGCACTTTAATTTCACACTCCAACTTGCATAATCCCTGTCTAAGTCATCCATTAGAACATTTTATGCATTTAGGCATTTATTCATCTATTTCGTATAATTTTCATCACATTTGCGCATCCATCCCTCCTTTTAGCGAGCCCGCATTACATGCTTTTCTTTCTGGGATTTCATTATCCACTTTGCTTTTCGAATTTCTCATTCGATATTCAATTTTATTTGCTCCTACATTTTGGACCTTTTTGATTTAATTTGGATTTCATCGCCTAAGGGCGTACACAAACTGACCGAAAGGCCCACATTGGCCCATTTGCGGACTATTTTCCCCTTTTAATTTTCACAGCTAGTTTTTTAATGATTCTGAGAAATTGCTTTGATTCTACCATTTATCTTTTCGACATCAATATGGTTTTCCTGAGCAATCGCTCCAAAAATACCATCATTTTATGTGATTTTCTTCATATGTTTTTTTTGTTTGTTTTATATGGATTTCCTTGCAATTTTCCCATTCAGGTCTCCACGTTGATTTCTGCGCTTCTAATAATTTGAGTTTGTTGTATTTTAGATCCCTTTGACACAAGTGTGATTTTCTAAGTCATTTTTGCAAAAGCATCGTCATTTTATGTGAAATTCTTCACAAGTCAAAGTTTGCCCGTTTTACATGGACTTCTCTGCAATTTTTCCACTTGGATTTCCATAATGTTTTTCATGATTCTGCTAACCTAAGTTGTTTGCATTTTTGATTTTATTATGGCTTGGGTGGTTTTTCAAGCCTTTCTCACTAAAAACCTCGTCATTTCATATCATTCCCTTTGTCGTGTCGTATTTTACGATTTCGTCATTTTATGTGGATTTCTTTGTAGTTTTCGCATACCATTATGTACATCCATCTAGTCTTGTCATGGCACTCATATTAGCATATTTAGGGCATGATATAAGCTTAGCAAGCATTCATTTAGCCTTAGCAAGCGATTAAGGCTAGAAAGACTGAATTTCTCAAGCGTACGAGGGTGCCTAACACCTTCCTCGTGCATAATAGGAATCCTTACCCGTCCTCTAGTAAGCAGATATCTGACCTTCACATCTGCATCTCATGCATTCAATCTTTTGTGGTTTTCCTCGTCTTTCCCTTAAAAGATTAGGTGGCGACTCCTTTTCTTTTTCTTTTATCCTATCTTGCGCCTTCGCCATCTTGGCATGGCTGTGATCTCCTCCCTCTAGCGCGACTCCATTCCAGAACCTTGGGTTGGCATGGTTACAGAACTAGCGACTTTGTTGGGGAGAAACAAGATTCTGGCTTTCAGGTTAGTCTATCTACTTGCTTAATGAGGATTGGGCTGCATAGGTTTGATTGTTTGCTTCGTTTGTGATTATTTGTTTACTTAGCATGCTTTATGCACTTTCCTTTTCACACATTTTCTCTGTCACTACACTTGCATGCCACATGCTTTGCCTTTTGATATGATGGATGTTTTCTTTTCACAATTATGATGCCACAACACTTGCACATGCCATGATCATGCCTTTTGCTTGTTGTTTGCTTGCTTGCCTTGCTTGTGTGTTTGCTTCCCCTTTTTGCACTTGACATGCCAAGGAGAGTAGAGACGTATTTTTTTCCCCCTATGGGTTAAAATAAAACACACAAACTCAGAGAACAATTAATAAGGCAAAACTAGAGACCAAATCAAACTCTCCCCTTGGTTAATAAAATGCAAGTAAAAAACACTAAAGCATATTTGCATGATTGATCATATAGGGCATGCATTCTTCTCTCCTGAGTCCACCTATAGTCCGTGAAGAGAAATTTTGGTAATCCGTTCTATAGCTTTGGCGTAAAAAGTGTTTCTAGTTTGTCCCCCCTTGTCTGGGGTCGTGTAAGTGTTAGTAGAGGGTACAACTCCATGCTACTGCAAGAGATGGGGCCACCAACGCACCACTCATTCACTACCTGTCCTTTGGCTAGGATTTAGAGCACGGACCTTTACTTTCTAGCCTGAGTCGGAGACCTACTTACCCATGTGGGATCCCGGAGTAGACGACCTTCTAGGAAACACTTAATTGGTGAGAGAGAGCATGTTTGTTGCATCCATGTGCATGAATGCCATTCACGCCACCATAACAAACTACATTTTGTTGCCGGTTCTAACATCAGTAGTTTCTTTTTCCTTAGGTAGAGTGAGAGTTCCATAGCCACTGCACAAGCGTTCCTGCCTTGACTCCCCTGTTTGCAACGCTCCATTGTTGATTGACTTTTACTGAGTTATTTGTCACTTTGATGATAGCTCGTCCTAGGATTCATCCCCTTGTCTGCACCATAGCCCAGTTCTCACTCGTTACCAGTCAACTATGGCGCAGCGCACTAGTGAGTCACTTTCCACCACTGTTGCTTTGGAGGGTGATACGTTTTCGGTCCCTCCTACCCTTACTGTGTCTTCAGTTGTTCCTTCTGTCACCTTCATGCATCACAGAGGTTTTGTCCCCTACCCTGTAGGACACCCACTGACTTTGGCCAGTCTGAAGTCAGGCACTGAGTCTATCTCAGTGACCCCAGCTTGGGTTCCAGATGTATCACTCTCGGCCTCACTTGCTCAGGGTTCCTTCTCTTTTGGCACGCACCCTACTATGGCAACATCTCTTGCGGTTTCCCTACCTCCAAGGCAACCCATAGATGTCCCACCTTTGACTTTAGGACCTCTGACTTTGCCATCCCTTACTGTCCATGAGGGATCCATTGCCACACATGCAGAATATCTATTGGCTCTCGCCTAGAATATCGAGGGCATGGCCTTTGCCATTCAGTCCACCATAGATCCCAACATTCTTGAGGCTCCCCGGTAGCCTACTCTGGGGTTCGAAGCATCAACACCACCACCTCAGCCCTCACCCCAGCTCCTCACTGCATCCACACTAGGTGTGTCACGATAGGATCAGACACATCACATCACCGCACAACATTCTACTCCGGCATCTGGTGGTTAGCCAATTGGGTTGGCTGGAGTACAGCATCCTCAGAGCTTGCAGCTTGGTGCCATACCGCTGCAGTAGTTGTTACTCCCACACTCCACACCCACTACCACACAACTCTTCACTTATCCGCCTCTTGCAAACCATCAGGTTTAGGCACATTCACTTCCACAATCCCATCTAGCACTCTTGTACAAATATGCTGGCCATCATGTCGCAGCACCAAGTGGCGCGATGGTGGACCCAGAGGAGCACTTTGGTGCGACCCACGCAGCATATGCGGCCGTTCCCCCTACTGTATCATCCTCGTCGGTAGTAGCTCTAGATACCCTCCACGCTAGGGTGGGTGACATGGAGAGATCACTTCGACAAGTGTGGGGAAGCGATCGCCAACCCTACGGATTTCGAGACCTCTATTACTTCCCAGAGGCGACACTCCCACTGCATTTTCAAATCCTGGACTTCAAGAAGTACAATGGAAGAGTTGCTCCATCTCACATTTCGGGCATATTGCGGAGATCTCGCTCAGCTCTAGGCTGATGAGAGGCTGCTAATCTACCTCTTCCAGAAGAGTCTCACCAGTCCGGCCCTCATGTGGTTCACGTTGCTTGACATGGGCTCGATTAAGACTTGGAAAGACCTCTCGCAGGCATTCATGGACCAATATGCCTTCAATCTCGACTTGGTCCCGATGAAGGAGGACCTTATAGCCTCAAGACAGAAGCCCCACAAGTTGTTTGGGGAGTATGTCGGCCGCTGGTGTGCCCTCACATCACAAGTTAGAGATTGGCCCTCTGACGAGGAGTCTATCGAAATCATTATTCGTGGTGCGCAACCATGCGTTGGGGCTCTGTTGAGCATTCAACCTGTTACTGCCTTCTCATCTCTGATTCGGGCAGGTGCATGTGTAGAGAGCTCCCTCTGCAGTGGTAGCTTTCCTGCACTTGCCACATTTGCCAAGCAAACCGCATCCCTGGATCACCATACGAGCAGCAGCACTCGCAACGGCGCTGGCACCAGTTACCTTAAGATGCAGGATCCTCCCAAGCCCGCCATCGCATATGTAGGGTCACCCTCCATGCCCGTCAATGTGGTGAACCAACCAGGCCCGAATCTGTTAGTCTACACACCCACACCTAGGGCACCACACACACGACAAATCACCACCACTGCCCAGCTAATGTATCCCGCTGCACCGGTCCGACAACGACCACGCCTATGGCAGAGATGGCCTCAGCGTGCTGCATGACAATACACCCCACCCCACTTGTCGAGCCACTTAGTGCCATCCTCCATAAGGTGGTGTCACTCCTGAATCGCCATGAGGTCCGCCCCCCGCCAAACCCTCTACCGAGGTGGTATAACACAAGCCTCCACTGCAATTTCCAACATTGCGTGGGTCATTAGACGGACAATTGCAATGCCCTACGGAGTGCCATTCTAGATTTGATTAACCACAAGGTCATCATCATAGACACTCAGGAGGCACACACTACACCCACACCACTGCCTTCACATGCACAAGCACCACCAGCCTACCCTAACATTGTCAACCAGCCCATGCCTGCACATAACAACTCTGCAGGCGATTGGACCTCAGGAATCCATTTCCTCTCTATCTCTGGGCCAACGACATCCCTTGTAGACCATTTTGATTTAATTCATATTGTCATTAATCCTTTCCCCACCCATTTTTACCATTTGAGTCGTGTTGATTTCGAGTTAGCCGTCGACATGATACGGTTGACCGCTAAGGCGGAGCGTAGCACTACACCACCGACTGCGCCCTCTGGGTCACCCATTTGCTTGTTAGCTCGACCCATGCCTAGTCATCCTGTCCAGTCTCCACTCCAGTCTCCCATCCAGCATCCTCGTGTATAGTGTCTTATCCAACACCCTATCTAGCCAAACCACCTTTCTAGTAGTTCTTTGTCGGCATCGCTAGAGCTAGCGGCACGTACCCCCCTTGTCGTCCACTTGATGAGGGACACTCACCATGTACCTTACGATTATGACACAAAAATGTGTGCAGAAGTCACCAAGTTAGGGAGGGTGTATATGCCACTAGCCCTAGCAGCCCAACCTGCCCGTCTAACGTCTTCCCATTGTCGGCTAGATACCCAACCTTCCAGGACGGTCCCTTGCTCTGTCCGTACCTCCTCGACCCGGTAGGAGTAGCCCTCTACCAACATCACATCTCAACTGAAGAAGGTTAAGGCAAATATCTCTATTTGGGATCTCATCCATACTTCAGCAAAACATCGAGAGGCCTTCCTCAGCGTCTTTCAGGCTGCTCACGTCTCCCCCACCACATAACCATCTACTGTTGGGAATATGTGGGCATGATTGCAGAGCCCCATGTCATTTCCTTTTCTAGCGAGGAGTTGCCTTTAGCAGGAGTCAATCACAACTAGCCTCTATTCATCACGACGCAGTATCAGAGCTTCCAAATGCCCCTCACCCTGGTTGATAACGACGCGGGCCTTAATGTCTACCCTTTGCGCACAGCAAATAAGATCGGATTCAAAGCCAAGGATATCATACCAGCTACGAAGGGAATGATGGCTTTTGATAACATGCATCACGATGCACTTGGGATGCTGGTTATTCCTCTCACTATAGGGCCTGTAGTCTTTGATGTCAAATTTTATATTGTGGATCTGGAGCCCTCTTTCAATCTTCTGCTTGGGCGCCCTTGGCTACACAAGCATCAGGTGATCCCCTCGACCCTCCACTGTATGGTTAGGTTCCATTGGGGCAACGACATAGTTGTTGTCATGGCAGAAGATCTTGACATAGAAAAGGTTGAGTCGGTCTCCGTTGTCTCTCTCCATACCGTCCACTTCGATCCTAAACCATCCAATGTAATGTTTTGGGTCAACCGTTTCAAGCCTATCAATTACATCCCAACTCTCGAGCATGTCAGTTACCCAACCGTTCGTGGCAATCCGCTTCGGATGATCGAAAACGTATGTCGCAAATGGGGATAAAAGAAGGGGACACTGCTCGGGCGACACAGCCAGGGAATCTCTGAGCCCATTCAGGAGGAGGAGAGGCAAGAGTTTGAGGGTCTAGGATACGAATGACAGTCGCACAAAGATAGAATTCACGCACCAGGAGGTACAAGAAGATTGTTATTCCGTCGGACCTCACCAACGTTGTCAGTGTAGGGATACTTGATCCTCATCAGAGTCAGGCCACTACAGAGAGGTGCTGACACCAGAGGATGCAACCACAATCTCAATTGATGATAGGCACTTTAACGACATCAGCCATAGCCCCAACAGTGAGCCCTGCAGTGGTAGTCCTTGAAGTAGTGGCATCAGTAGATTCGTCAACACAGCTAGTTGGTCTGGGGCATTATTTACAGCAGTTACAGATCAAATCAGCAGAGGTCCACAGTTTAGAGGAGGTAGTGGAAGAATAGAGTGTTGTTCGAGATTCTGATTGCATCTTGGCAAAGGATGAGACAGTCGACAGGGTTGTTCAGGCAAGTTAGCAAGTCAGCGATCTAGAGCTTCTATTCCAAGAGTAGTTGTTAGCGTTGGCTGAGGACACAGCAGAGCATCAGAGGCTGTGGAAAGGAAAGTCAAAATCCTCAGAATCAGAGCCAATAGCTCCCCACCAACAGTCAAACCACTCACCTGTCATAGTCCTATCTGATTCACAACCAGAACCAACTAGACCATTAGAGTTAATCTCTTTGGAGCTGGGACGCGGGTCTAGATGGTATTTGCAAAAGAAGCCTCATCTTAAGCGAGATGTGAGTCCAAAAAAAAAGACCATGAGTTAAGCTCAGGGGGAATGCCGGGCGCCATCAGTTAGTAGTAGGATAGCCATCAATCAGTAGCACCATCTGTACATATTACAGAAAATCTGAAAAAATAAAAAAAAAATCAGAAAACCAAAAAAAACCAAAATTAGTATCAGGAGTCGAGAAAACAGAGCAACCCGGTCAATCAGCAGAGCCCACTATTAAAGAGCCAACGGTCACACAGTGTAGATACAAGAACACTAAAGTTAGTGTGACCATCATGAGGAATTGTCAGGGGCAGAAAATAGAGCATATCCTCTCCTTTGATGTCACCGACCCGACCTTCAAAGAGGAAATCATATCGGATCTCATCGCTTATGGGGAGGAGGATGATGACATGGATGAACACGAAGAAACGCCCGAATTCCAGCCCTATGACAATGATCCAGAGGGTCCAAATATGCATGTTGAGGAAGAAATTGAATAGGTGAATAGCGGCACAACAAAGGATATCAAGGAGGTACTCATCAGTGCCAAGCTATCCCCATAGGCCACGGAAGACTTCATAGCAATTCTGAAGGAATACATTGATGTCCTTGCCTGGAGTTATGACGACATGGTCCGCCTGGACGTTGAAGTGGTGGTACACAAGTTGCCCCTAAAGCCTAATGAAAGGCCTGTCAAGCAAAAACTCAAGAGATGGCGACCTTAATGGATCCTGAAACTCAAAGAGGAAATCATGAAGCAGCACAAGGTGAACTTCCTCATGGTAGTGTTGTACCAGAATGGTTAGCCAATATGGTTCCAGTGCCAAAGAAAGATAGGAAGGTCCACATGTGCATCGACTATAGAGACCTCTACAAGGCGAGTGTTAAAGACGATTTCCCACTTCCTCACATAGATGTCTTAGTGGACAACACAATCGGGCATAAAATGCTATCATTCACGGATGTATTCTCGGGGTACAACCAGATCAAAATGGCCCAGGAAGACATGGATAAGAGTATGAGGCGTGCATCATGGGACTGCAAATCGCATTGGAGCATGGTGCACGAGGATGCCATGTTAGTCATATCCCAAATCAATGGTGAATGGAAAACCAAGTGTAGACACCCCGATTTTGAAGTCACTTGGCAGCAGGCTCCTCCGGTTGATGTTCTGGTTGCAACCACCAAAATCCTAGCCCATTAGGCCCGCACAAGCCCATTAAGCCCAATTAGACCCAAATTGGCCCACTCTGACCCAATTAGACTTAAAACTAAACAAATTAAATTAAATCCACTTTAAAAGCTAATTAATCAAACAAATAATACCCTAATCAAGTAAAATTCATTTAAATCCAATTAAAATCCAATAAAACCCTAAAACCCACTTAATC
>JAMKQA010012299.1:0-22936 GCA_024699735.1 Posidonia australis
ACAAAAGAAGCTGATAGAGATTGTAGGGAGGAACCAAACCTGCTTAAGATGTCAGTCTTATGCTTAATAGATGGAAATTTTAGCAAAAACTTCCCAGGAGAGAAGTCTGAAACCTCTATAGTGACATGAGAAGGCCAGTTGTTGATAATGTGCTGGGAGAGAATCTCAGAGGTAAGATGAGAGGCGTGGTCAGTGACAATAGCACACGTAGAATAGTGGATCGTGAGGTCACAGGAAGCCTTAGAAGGGTATATCGGGATGGGGTTATGAGGAGATAAACCAGCCATCGTAGTATGAGATCTGGACTCTTGAAAAAAATTACAAATAGCTATAGAATGAGTAGATGCTTTGCATCTATAGCAACGACCCCTAAATCTACAAGAGCTCTTAAAATGTCCCCTTAAACCACACTGAAAACATCGATTATTATCTCAGCAGAAGCGTACCAGGGAAGAAGCACTTTTTTTCGCTTCATTACCAACTTCCACCCCGGAGAACCTCCCTCAGAAGAATGGTCAGAGTTAACAGAAGAGGGGGAGGAAAGAAGGGCGGCAAAACGCAAGCCACTACACTCGCCAGAGTTGTCAGAAGAAATCTCTGGCGTAGAGATATGATACGGCGAAGTAATAATATTTTTAAGGGAATGGGGGAAGTTTCTATTCCCAGAGAGAGGCTCATTAATTTCAGAAAAGACAGGGGAGGAGAATAAGGGGGAATTAGTCCGCACGTTGTCTGACGCCTGAATCAGAAGTGGTCCCACCGAATCGCCAGGTGCAGCCAGTCCTGACAAAGCCTCGTAGTTATCTAAACATTTACCACCTAAAACCCCCTCAGCCCAATTATTCAAATTAAACGCCGTCTTAATCACAGGGGGGGGAATACCGAGAGTACCCCCACACAGAGCTCGAGGTGACGGCAATAGCCGTCTTCTCCCTCACGCCAGACCTAGAACCCGGAGCACCTCTCCGAGAACCCACCGGTGGAAAACAGCACGTCGGCGTTAATGGCGAGAAAATAGGATCTAAAGCATGATCTAACAAAAAATCTGAGCAGGTTGCTCCAAGGAGGTGAGCAAGTAACCCCCTAACAGAACTATCATCTGAAGGTAAACCATCCGTAATAATAGAAGCAGGAAAACCATAAACCACAGAAGAAAAATGTGCAAAAGTCACTGAACCGATTGGAGCAAAAATATCCAAACTCAAAGAGCAACTAGCCATCGAATACATCCAGATCAGAGATAAACTTTTGCAAACATACCGACAATCCACAAAAATATTCGCAGCAACCTTGGAGTCAAGGCTAAAATAAGAAATATCACCACATATAATCGACAAAACACCAGATCTAGTAGATCGGGTAACCTCCAAGGAGGATCTACCCCGCCGGGACTCCGTGGGAGAACGAGAAATGTTCCTCCGACCATAGCAGTCCGAGTCTGGAAGAGAAAGAGAAGTACCTTTCCTCTTCCGACTACCTAGAGCCAGGGTAGTCGACGGGGAGGAGGAAAGAAGAGTTACCGACCGACGGCGAGCTTTAACGGACGAGTGGCTCTCAGCAAGAGCCACGCCATCCGTAAGAGCCTTGCGCGAGCAGAGGTTGTAAGTTGATCGACCAGAGGAGCGACGATCAGACGCCATCACAGAGGAGCAAAGCACACAGCGCTAGGGCACAGAAAGTCGCACAGTTTTTCGCGAGAGCTTCAATATAGTAATTTGTTGCAAGATCTATGTGTTCATGTTTTGTTTCAAATATCATATGTGATCACTAAGCCAATCCCTCCCACCTCTAGCCATGGAGGATAGCCAATGCACAATAGTTGGAAACTAGACTTGTTCTTCACTGGACGGCATGGATTTAATACAATTCATGGAGATTACCATTGCTTCCATGTTTGTGTCGATCAAACAGGCAGCTGAGTCTCTGTGGCTGTAGGAGAGGTTGGAAATTTGAGTTGTATAGACATCACTTATGAACATTCGGAGGGAAAAGAAATGATGCTATGAAATATATATATATATATATTGAAAATAAAGGATAGACAAGGATGAAAGCCTTATGCCTTCCTCTTGTTGTAATAGGCATTTGCAAATTAGATGTAAGCCTACCTCTGAACTAAAACCATGATTCTCACCACCACTCCTGTATATCTTTCCTTTCTTTGTCTAAAGATTTACAACGAAGGCATTATATATTCCCCTAGTCTGTTCTTTTTACCTTGTGATTTCTTTCACGTTAACTTTTAGTTGGTGCATTATATATTGAAAATCAACTACCATGGTGTAGTTGGTCAGAGGAGTAGAACTTCCACCTCTCTTTCAGGTTCAAATCTCACGGACCGCAAGGAGAAAATATATACATACCGATATTAAAAAAAAACTTTTAGTTGATGCTTTGAATTTCCCCCACGCCTGATTGAATTATGTAAAATTCAATGTAAATCACTCAAGAAGGTACATGCCTAGATAAATTTTCTTATCAACACATCTAAGAAGATGATTTTTTCTATATTAGGAACTCAGGTCCCATTGTTAGTAGGATGGATCGAAAACATCAGTGGGAGCTTAACGGGTCCATGGTTGGCCACCCAACAACCAATAATGGTTTGGTCTAGGAGCAGTAAAACTCATCCGTGTTTGAGCATGTTTTCTTGTAGGGAAGAGTGGGACGTTGTTGCTTGCATAGATCACGACGGATGGGGAAAAGCCTACTCGTAAAAAGAAAAATCTTCATATGGACAAAATTCTGTTTAAGTTAAAACTGCATGGATTCTTAGGTTTTAAAACCTTTGATTAATATTTTGTGAAGTTCAACTCCCTCTTTGTCCATAGGTGCGAGAAAAGAATTACAAATGAAGGGACAAGAATGATACAAAATTGTCAAATGATCTAACCCTAAAAGAGATTGATTGTCCACAGACCTTGGTAAAGATAAATCTCCGAAGTATCCTTGTATATAGGTTGTTGTTGATGAGAGATAGAGAAAGATATTTTTCATTAGAGGAGCATTGGTGCAAAATGGTTAAGAAGTTCACGGTCATTTCCTTGTGTTTAATGTTTTCAAATAATTTATCAAACATCGTTGATATGAATTGCTAATAGTGAGGTATCATATTGTTTATTTTTGCAAACCGTAAGTATGTATTAATAGTGAGGTATCATATTGTCAAATCGTAAACTATTGAGGTAAAAACATGTAGGAGTTTTGAAGTTTAAAAAATTCCATCTCTTTTTTTTTATTATATTTCAAAAAAACCTGGTCACTTCAATAAAAAGTTATCGACGCGTCAAATCCCGTAAGGTGTTCGCTTAAATAACTTTCAAAATACTGTAGTAGTGGACCACTAACTTAGTATTAATAACTAATGTAACTTCTAAATTGACAAATCTACCCCTCATTTTGACTTGATTGACTAAATCTCATCAACTTTATGTTACGGTGACAACAAAGGCAATGATGCTAATGTTAGAGTTAGATTTGAAAATACATAAATATTATATATTAATATATATATATTTTAAAAATCTAATCACATTATATTTATTATCAAAAATATGTATATATAATTAAATACAGAAGTATATCTGAATTTATATAGAAATCCTTGTTTTTATATCTTAGATCTTGTCTTCTAAACTACAAAATTCCTCTTGTCTCGGGCATCTTAATATAGAGGTGAGAGAGAAGGGAGGTTTAACATAGGATTTGGGAACCACGATTTTGATATATAGAAAACTATAATATTGCACATTTCCAATTCAGTCTATCAACAAATGGAAAAATGCACTAATGATCTTTAAACATATTATCCTACATCACTTAATATGCTAATTGCCTCAATCTAAAAATCAAATAGACCATTATAATGAGTCTAATAAAAAAAAAAGCCTACAATACTTTAATTTATTTTATATTAGCTTATATATATTACTGGATTTAACCTAACAATCTCCCACTTGAGCCACACATAAAATTAACAATTAAAGTATTAAAACTTTACGAGCAGTTCTAAATGGCTATTTTAACACAAACATCTTATAATCTGGTCCATGTACCAACATAGGATCAACGAAGTTTTTATTACTTCAGGCATAATTCAACTCACAATGATCACTAACGCTAATACAACCAATGACATGAATCAAGTGTGGATGTGTAGTATGAAAATTAGGCAAAGTGATCTAAACATGTCCATATCCAACTAGTTCAAACTTTAGTGAAATCAATATAAATATCCAGAATGTAAATAACCTAAAACCTTACTTCTGTAGAAAACAACGTCTATAATAATAGAACATTCAAATACAAACACTTACTAAACCGATACATCATCAAATGGTACAACACCCATATGGGCGATATACTTATAAAAGACCATGGTTGGTACTCATTTAGCAAGCAAATCCGTAATTATGAAGTTTGTCCTAATATGCTCTATAGACAATTAATGACTATTCTGAATTTTTTCTTTTACAACGAGGAACTTAATGTTTATATGCTTAGACTTTGTTGATCTTCTTTTGTTATTGGAATATAGTACTACAGATTTATTGTCATAACATAACTTAAACAGTCTTTCAATTCCATCTATAATATGTAGATCCGTGACAAAATTCCTTAGACATATTCTCTGATTGGATGTCTCGTAACATGCTATGTACTCAACTGTCATAGTAGAAGGAGCTATAAGTGTCTGTTTGACACTTGTTATGATATAGCTCTTCCTACTAACAAGTACACGTAGCATGAAGTGGATCTATAACTATCATAGCATCTAGCAAAATCGGTGTTAGAATACTCAATGATCTCCAACTGATCTGATTTCCCATACGTATGTGTGGAGTCTTTTGTTCTTTGAAAATACCGCATGACCCGCTTAACAGCTTTCCAGTGATCCATACCTGGATTGTTTAAGTATTTGCTTAAAATGCCAACAATATATGTCAGATCCGAACACGTACAAATCTGAACATACATAAAACTCTCAACTGCAGAAGCATATGGAATTTTTTACATTTCCTTATGTTCAAAATCGTTCTACGGATACTGTTTGAGACTAAATTTGCCTTCCTTAGCCACAGGGGTATTTTCTGGCTTGCAACCAATCATGCCATACCTTTTAATGACTTTTTAAATATAGTTCTTTTGAGATAATTTAAGAATAATTTGAAAATGATTTCGAATTATTTGGATTCTTAATACAAAAGAAGCCTCACTAAGATTTTTTATCTCAAATTTGTTTGAGAGAAATTTCTTGATTTCTTTAAATAAATCCATATCATTAGTTGTAAGAAATATGTCATCAACATACAAGACTAGGAAAATATATTTATTTCCACTGAACTTATGGTATACACAATCATCTATCAAATTCACTACAAAACTGAACGAGATGATAACTTGATGAAATTTGTGATATCATTGACAAGATGCTTGCTTTGAACCATAAATGAACTTCTTAAGTTTACAAACCATTTTCTTTAGGTCACTTAATGTAAAGTGTTCAAGTTGCATCAGATAAATCGTCGCATCAATGTTACCATCGAGAAACGTTGTTCTTACGTCCATTTGGTGTAGTTTAAGGTCAAAATAAGCAACCAATACCATAATAATCCGGAAAGAGTCTTTTGATAAAACCGGAGAGAAATACTTTTCTTTTGAATAAAACCCTTAACGACAAGATGAGTCTTATATCTTTTCATATTGCCCTGTAAATTCCTTTTGGTCTTAAATATTTATTTGCAACTAATGGCTTTCGTGCCTTCAGGTAATGAGACAAGATTTCAAACGTCATTGTCCTTCATAGATTTATACTCATCATTCATGACATCTATCTACTTTTGAAGTTCGGAACTATTGATTGCTTAATGGACATTGATTGAATCATTATCCATCAAGTCATTATCAATTTCATGTTCCTAAAAAAATATGACATAATCATCTGAAATCACACTTCTCTTTTCTTAGTGGACGTCCTAAGTAGCATTCGCTGTTAAGAAAGTTGAGTTTTTTCTTCTTGAATGAAAAAAAGGATTAACAATGTATTGTTCCAGATTTACCTCTTGAACAATGTTAGGAATTAATTCCTGATCATTATCTATAGTAACTGTAGGAAAAGACATAAATTTCTCTTCAAAGAAAAAGTCTCTACTTTTATGTTACCCTTAAACTCTAGTTTCTTAAGAAATTTAGTATTACCCGTATCAAAAAAGGATCTAGTAGTGGGATCATAAAATTTGAAGCCCCTAGATCTTTAAGAATATCCAAAAAAGTAGCAGCTACTGGTCATTGAATTTAGTTTCTTTTCATTAGGCTTGTAAGACTTAACATCAATTAGATAACCCCACAGATGAAGATGCCTAATGTTAGGTTTCTTCCCAACCCATAATTCATAGGAGTTTTGACCACTACCTTAGTCAGTACTTATTTAAAATATAAACTGCAGTCTTAAGTGCCTTGCCTTAGAGAGATTTTGGTAAGGTAGAATGATTAATCATACTCCTCACCATGTCCTTAAGTGTCCTATTTCTCCTCTCAACAACACCATTTATGATTGGAGAACCCAACATGTTGTATTGAGGGATAATATTACATTCTTTTAGGAACTTGGTAAATAGGCTCGGACGTTGTTCACTATATTCGTCATACCTACCATAGTACTCACCACCACAGTTAGATATAATAGCTTTAATCCTTTTGTTGAGTTGGTTTTCAACTTCAATGTTAAATTATTTGAACATATCCAAGGCCTGTGATTTTTTCATGAATAAGATATAGGTAGCCATAACATGAATAGTCGTTAATGAACGTAATAAAGTATCATTGACAATTCCAAAATGCCGTGGGGAATGATTCACAAATGTTCGTATGTATTAGTTCTAAGACATTTGAATTTTTATTGACACTTAATCTTCTAACATTGATTTGTTTTTCTTTAAAACACTCAATGTAAATTTGGAAATCTGCTAAGTTAAGAGAAGGAAGAATTCCATCTAACATAAGTCTTTCAATTTGTTGTTTAAAAATATATCTTAAACGCTTATACCATAACAAAGCGGAATTCTTACATGACTTTCGCTTTGTACTTCAAGATATAGTATGTAAGGATTCATTATAAGAAACTATTGTATCAAGAAAATATAAATTGTCATTATTTATCAAAGAACCAGTACTAATAAGATTAGAATTTTGAAAAAGATTAAAATTTTCATTTCCTTGAAGTCAAAAATAATCAAATTTATCCAATACAGAAACAAAAATCAAATTCCGTCTAAACGACAGTACAACATATGTCTCTTTCAAATCTAAATAACAACCAGTTCGTAATAACAATCTAAAAAGACCAATAGTTTTAACTTCAACTTTATTGTTGTTATCCATAAAAATATATCTTTTGCCATCACTTGGTGTCTGACAACTTAGACAACCTTGCATAGACACACTTATGTGAGTAATTGCACCAAAATTCATCCACAAGGTGTGTTGAGGTATAGAATATATATTAACTTCAGAACAAACAAAAGTAAAAAATGTACCTTTCTTAGCACACTATACTTGATACTTGATACAATCATTCTTCTTGTGTCCACTCTTCTTGCAAAAATGACAGGTAAACTTAAACTATCTCTGTTGTTTCTTGGGTGAAACCACTGCAGCTTCATTTGGTTGTAATTTCTTTTTGCCTTTATCCTTAGAGGTGGAGGCTAGATAAGCACTCACTGTCTTATTTTACTTTAGTCTTTCTTCTTCTTGCACACAATGAGAAATGAGCTCATTAAGAGTCTATTTCTCCTTTTAGCAGTTATAACTAATCTTGATTGTTGAATTGCTAGGGAGAGATTAAATCTAAATGTACAAGCAAGTGTTTCAACAGTTCTAATTTAAGTACTTTTTGCTTTGAAGTAATGTTAGATATCTCAAAAATGTATTTCCTTATATTTTCCTTTGCCTTGTACTTTATAGAAACCAAATTTGTCGATAACATATTAGTTTCTGTTTCTTTATTCTTGGCAAATCGTTTCTCAAGGTCATTGAGAAACTCTTTGGTAGTAGACTCTTCGGATATAGTATCCAAAAAGGTTTCTGGAATGATACACCTAATGATCATCAGACTTAACCTATTAGAACGCTCCCAATTTTTATAAGTTTTCTTGTCCTTAGTTGAATTGTTGGACTCTAAAGTCGGGGATTGTTTTATCCTTAGGGCTAAATTGAGATCTATGCTCCTAAGGATTATCATAACATTCTCTTTCTAATATTTGAAATTGACGCCATTAAGCATTGGAATTGTGACACCTGGGCCTGATTATCCATTTTTAATTGTAAACCATGTAATTAATTGTAATATCTGAAACATGGTTTATTTGATGGATAATTAGCTAATCTAGAATGATTGTGTCCCTCTCTCTATGTGGCTGGGTACTTCATCCCCTAGTGGTATAGTTCTAGTGTTGTGTGTGATTGGGACCCAAGTTGGACCTTGGTTAACCCAAGCATTGTGCCCTATTTTATCACAGGCCGTCTTCATCTTCTTCCCTCTTCTCTTCCCACGGGCGACTTTGGGCACAACTGGCCGACCTCACTCCACCCCTTTCCCCGCCTGAGGTGATGGCGAGGTAGAGGTGCGGACGGATTTGTGGAGGAGAAAAAATAAAAGGGAAGGAGAGGAAGGGATCGAAGGGGGAGGTGTGCGTGCTAGGGAGGAACTAGAGACGTCGAGAGCCAAGGTGCGTCGCCAATGACTGGGCATCACTGTGAGGAGGAGAAGCTCGTTGGAGTTGGGAGCTCGTCGGAGAAGGTACGTGGCCCCTTTTCCTCTTTGTTTACAATAATGTGTAAAATGCATGAAAATGAGGAAAAATTCATGTAAAATCTTAAAAAAATAGTAGAAAGGATGAGAATGTGATAGATAGTATGAATGTGTAGAGATCATGCTAGGATTGTATGGATTTCATGAGTTTCGGTTGAAAATGGAATACATGCTACAATAGCTACGTATGAGTTTCATGTCTTTGTGATTTTCGTGTGACGAGCATGCTTGATAGTTTTGCAAATAGTTTGAGGGGTTTTGAAGTAAACTCAAAGGTCTTTGCTCCATGTTTTATGTGAAATTTTTAGTGTATGTTTGAAGGGTTCGCCCCTCACTCCCAATGGGAAGAAGAGACGAGCAGCAGGGGAGGGGCCATTTCTTGAAAACGACATACCGAATTGGGTTTAGTATGTCGATTTGCCTTAGAATAGGGTAGCTGGGTTGCTATTCGGTCGACCAAATAGTATCAGTCGATCGAAACAGGGGATTTCGAACGACCGATCCTTGAATTCGGTTGACCATTCTGGGTCTAGGGGAGAGAAATCTGATAGAAGTTTGACAAACCGGAGAGAATTCGTCTACTGAACCAGAGGAATTCGGACGATCGAAGGATTTTGGTCAATTGAATCAAGAGATTTTGGTCGACCAATTTCCAGATCGACATGACGAATCTGGCTCGTGACCCATATTATAAAAATATGATGATAAATGGAATAAAAATAACTTTTATGGATAATTAGCATGTGAGAATGATGTTTTCCCTATGAAAAATGCCATAGAGGAATAAAGAATTTAAATAAAGAAATATGAGCCCATTTAGGCTTGAAGCCCCAATAAAGTGATAGAAACAAACCAAATGCATGTTTTACAAGATTTTTGGGCATGAGACCCAATAATAAATATGAATGCTTGGTTTTTGTATGATGTTGAGTTTGGGAACCAATGAAGGGTCATGTTTGGTTTGGAAATGATTCCCTACAAAGAAAATAGAATGAGTAATGGTTTTAAAAAGAAAACCCAAGAGTTTGGAAAAAGAAAATAATAATATGTTTTGAAGCCATGTGGGTTGTTATCGACAATGCAGTAGAAGAATGATACTCCAATAAAACAAATTATCAGATACAACTGTGGTTGTCAGTGTGGAACCACGAGTAGATGGTGTCGACAATTGTTAAAATATCAATTGTCAGATACGACCGTGGTTATAAATGTTTGTTATGGTGTTGGCCAGGCCTAGGATTTGAGACCGAGGTGTCCGGATCACCGACAGTGTAGGCTGAGCCTGAGTATATGAACTTAGGTGTTCGGATCACCGATGGGACGTCAAAAAAAGATGTTTCTTCGTGCATATGAAATGAAATTGAGGCCGATTAGTTGGGGCGGTGTCCTCTCGCACAGGGAACTTTACCACGGTAGTGTAGGAAGGTAGGGGAAATGGTGTCCTCACCTGCTGCTTGTGTGTCTAATTACCCCTGATCAATGTTACACCAATAAGAAAAGTGAAAACAAATGTGTGAGATAAGCTAGAATAAGATTTGTTGTTTTGGCCTATGGTCTTGGCCCAAATTCTAACAATAAATAAGAATTTTGATTTAAACCAGTTTCAGTCAATGAATGTAGTTTTGCTTTGGAGTCCGGTGAGACCTTGTATTTGGGCTGGATCTGGTTATGAATGTGGATTTCTCGAAATGCATAACAAATTTGAAAATGCATGAAATTAAGAAAAGAGATAAGGTTTTGAAAGAGCATGGTTTTGGAAAAAAATTCCAAACATTGAAAAAGAGAATGTGAGCTGTTGAAAAAGACAGGTTTTGGATAGAGATTCCAAATATTTTAAAAAGAAACGATGTTTTGAAATGGATTTGGAAAGAAAATCACGTTTTGTAATAGTCTGGGCTTATGTTTTCTTGCCGTTTTGCCGTAGTTTTCTGTGTGAGGTGCGTTCTAGGTGACTTAGATGTCACTCACGCGTACTTTGTTTGGCTTTAAGGTACAAGTTCAGGTGTAGTCTAGTCTTGGCGGCCTAGTTTAGAGCCACTAGCTACACATTGTTTCTGAAGGTGAGCCTTAGTTAGTTACAGTTGTTAAATTAATATTGTAATTATTGTGATTACTTGTAATACTATGATTTAGATAGCGTACCTGGGTTTGGGGCGTTACAGGAATTGAGTTCATGTTAATACTAATGGAAGTAGATGCATTTACTGAATAAATATAGAAATAATTAAAAGACCATGAGAATAATTAGTCTGATGAGAATCATATTAATCTTTAAGAATAAAGAAACACACAAATAAATTCAACTGATGATGGGACCCATCTTAAGATACTTAGCGCAACATTCAACATTTAGTCTTTGGGCAGAAATGTCAACTTGCAAGTGATACTCTTCATTGTAGTATTCAGATTTTGACAATTAGTCTTATCAAGTAATAAGTCTTCCTTTGGATCGACTAGTTACTCAAATGGCACAACTATATAATCGTCACGTATTTATTACCACATGTGTACTTGATATTTGACCAAATAATTACCTTCCTTTAGGCCGATTACTATCTAAATAAATCTCAAGTACACTAACATCTTTCTATCTCAAATAGACTAACCTAGGCAAGAGAGCCTACTTTGGTAGGATGTTGCTTTGATTAATCTATTCTTAAATAGAAGACAATGTATTGTTGATCACCAATAATGAATTTATTTGCAACTAAAGATCATGGTTTAACTATTACATCTTAAGGCATAGTAAATGAAATTCAATTAACAATAAACATTATGTTAACCATGCAAAGACATTTTGGCAAAAATGTCAAAGTTCAAGAGCTAAACAATAAAATTCTAGAAAACTTAGAACTAAATAAAAATTATAAAATTATATAGATTCTCCAATAAATCATATACATCAGATGATTATCACATAATAACAGGGACTACTCCATAATTATCACAAAATAACTAATTAGGTATTTAATTAGATCTAACTTGGATTTGAATACCCAAAAAAAATCAAAAATCATAATTGATTGCAAAAACACGTAGCAAGGGGAGATGGCGACGCTGGAGTCTTCGACGGTTAGATTGCCACCAGAGGGGGCGCCTGGTCGACGTTCTGGCGTCGAAACGATCTGATTTGACGCAGCAAAAAATCTAGATCAATAGAATGCCATATATACATGATTTCAATATACAAAAATACGACATCAAGGTTGTTCATGCACGAAATTAGGGAAAGGAAAAAATCAATGATTTTCATCATGATTTAGTTCAAAAACTTAATATTTCATGATGAAATCACATGATTTGCTCTGATACCATTTGTTAAATTTAGATCTCAAAATACATGAATATTATATATTAAAATGTGTTTTCCTAAGGTCTAATCACATCATATTCATCACAAAAATATGTATATATAATCAAGTGCAGAAGCATACTTGAATCTATATAGAAATCTTTACTCTTATATCTTAGATCTGGTTTTCCAGACTACAAAGTTCTTCTTGTCTTGTTCTATTTCAAGATGGGAGTAAGAGAGAAGGAAGACTTAACTTAGGGTTTGGGGACCATGACCTTAATATATATAAAACTATAATATTACACATTTCCAATTCGGTCCATTAATAAATAGAAAAATATCCTAATGATCTCTACACATATTAATCTACATCAATTAAGATGCTAATTGGCTCAACCTAAAAACCAAATAGACTACTATGATAAATCTAATCAGAAAACAGTCTATAATATTTTAATTGATTTTATATTGACTTATATATATTACTTGATTTAATCTAACAGGTAATGATAATCATGGATGGTGAAGACAATAAAGGTCGTCATGAGTTGTGTGTATTGGAGGTTACATTAGCAATGGTGATTGTCATGGTGACAATGAAGGTGTGCTGGTTGGTTGTAGATAATGGAGGTTGTGGCGGTGATGGTAACCATTGTAGGGATGGTAAAGGCAGTGGAGATGGTCATCATGATGATGGTGAAGAAGTTGAGGCGACGATATCTGGTCTTTGCGGAGATAGTGAAGGTGGAGGAGATGGTGGAGGAGGACTGTGGGTAATGGAGATTATGACGATAAAGGTGATGGCTATTGTAGGTACTGGAGGTTACGACAATAACTATGGTAATCATGGTGATGACAATGATAAAGACAATGATGATAGATGGTAGCGATGAAAGTCGTGGTGGATTGTGTACAAGGGATGATGTTAAATATGATGGTCATGGTGGTAATTGAAGGGTTTTTGAATGGTACATGATCAATAAAATGGTAGTTTTAGTTTAATATTGACTGCCTCATCTACTTGTGATTTTACTTTTTACTTCTAAGTTGGTCACTCGTATGCTCTTGTGGTTGTGGGCTCTCGAAGTCAAGTACTTGAAGTTGAGTGAATACTTCTTTTTTCTTCTAGACTCCTCATCCTCCTTGTGGTACAAGAACCTTCTTAAGAGAAAGATTTCACAGTTTCTTCGATTTTGATTGACGAAAAGTTTGCAGCATTGAACTGTAAATACATTCGTCTCATCACCTAACCGTGGCTTTCTTTCACCTGCCAGTACGTTGGGTTCTCTTGACTCTTATGGCTAGAAGTTTCGGTGGACTTTTGGAGTCCTCCACACACTAGTCCAAGATTATGCCTTCTTTGAGGAAGAAAATATTGCACCAACTAATCATTACAATAGATTTTTCCCTCACCTATACAATGCTCGTATGTAGGTTTTTAATTTTTTTTTTTTTTTTACTTTAGCTATATGTAGATTGTATTACTTTAAAAAAAAGGTAATTAAATGAGAATGATTCGAGTAAATGGTATGTTGGACGTCCTAGTTAACATGGAACCTCACAATCTCCCATTTCCTTACTTATCATGCTTTATATAATTGTATTTATCCTTTTCTACTCAATATATATTTTTTATGTGTATTTTCTAGCTTTTTCATCTTATAATTTTATTTTGAAATGGAATAAATCCCTTAAGACATAATCAAATACTTACAATTTTCAAAAGATAACAACACACTCATTTAACAGAAAAAAATCACATCAATATCATGCAAGTAGAGTCTCTTGCAGTCTTCACATTTTTCTAATTTTCTCTAAAGACAAACGCAATTGAATTAGAATAATCGATCAATAATATGTTAACAATACACTATTATCCTACCATCAACATAAAATTTAACATGTTAATTTCATACAATAATAAACAATTGAAATTGATTGGATTTCAAGTGTACATGTCAAATTATGCATTTCAATGTATATGAAAGATCAATTTAGGTATAATCGTTGGAGCTAACACCACTATCAAAGTAAAACACAAATCTTCCAATTGTTGGAAATAAACGTGGAACTATATGAATAGGCATATTGATTATTGATTAACATGCCAATTAAAGCCATAACATAAGATCTAGAAAACATCATGAACAATCAATGCATGTAACATTAACAAAACAGAGAAAGAAACCTAGAACTTATTTGTTCGAGTCGTTTCGAAGGACTTGTCTTAGAGAAAACAACGACCCATAATCAGTACACAGAGTTTTCACGTTTTTCCTCCTACGATAAAATGATCATAGTAGATAAAGAACGTATCAGGTTCTCGACTATACGTCGATCACACCTCAATTGCCTTTGGAGACTCAAATAACACAGCAATCAGAGGCGAGGGATGTAGAATCATCAATTCGTAGTAAGCGAATATAGTGTATGAGAGAGGAGTCAGGAAAAGAGAGTGCGTGAGAGAGGAAGAAGCCCCTTTAAACCGTCCCTACTCTCGACCAAGCAAATCTTAATTAATTAAGGTAAAACCTCAATTAACCTTGATTAGTCATTGTGAGTTTGTGCAAAAAGTATCCGAAGACTGGAGACCATTCCCTTAAGCTGGAAGCACGAATTCGAGCCCCACCCAACCCAATGTGCACAGGCATGGTCATTTATGTCTTGTCCAAGCTCTTGTGAATAATTGTTTAAGAGCTTCTTGGAAATAGAGTTATCCATGTTTTTACACTTCACCAATGTGGAACTAAAGTTCCATACTCATGTACAAAACTATCCTCTAAAATCATTTTTATATCTTTCAAAAATCTTTCAAAACTTCAGCAAAACGACACATCAGGTTTCTTAAGGGACCACCATTGACGACCCACAATCTCATCTCAAAAGGATAAATACAAACCAATATGGAAAACCCTCAAAATAGAAAACTTTAGTTCAATGAGTCATAGAGCTATAACATGGTCGATCACACCTGTACAAACCAATATCATCTACAGGTCGATCACACCTCAGTTGCCTTTAGAGACTTAAATAGCACAACAATCAGAGGAGACGGATGCAGAATCGTCGATTCATAACAAGGGAACATAGAGTGCGAGAGAGGAGTCAAGAAAAGAGAGTGCGAGAGAGAGGAAGAAGTCCCCCCAAACTGTCCCTACTCTTGACCCATATAACCGTCGTCCCCACAATTCTGACGATTTCCACGGCACCCGTAGGAGGAAACGGTTTGACTAGGCAAATATTAATTAATTAAGGTAAAATCTCAATTAACTTTGATTAGTCATTGTAATTTTGTGCAAAAAGTACCTAGAGACTAGAGACTATTCCCTCAAGTCCGAAGTCCGATTCTAGCCCGACACATATGTGTGGTCATCCATATCTTGTGTAAGCTCTTGTGAGCAATTGTTCTTAAGTTTCTTAGAAATAGGGTAATCTAAGTTTTTACATTCCAAACTATTTCTTCTCTTGAACTTATTTTTTTTGAACTTATTATTAGACATTTAATGCTTATTAACAAAAACAATATAATAAACTTAACATGAGTAATATTTAATCAAGTATCATAGACCCAATTAAGCATAATTTAAATCCGATTAATTAAATGTTTAGCACCAACATCATGCAATTTTAGTGTTATATGATTCTACATTTATACAATTATAAGATTGTACGATAACTATTAGATATATAATGGTGAATTAGTTAGACTTAGAAACAGTAACTCAAGTCCAAGGTTCACTAGTTCATTCAAGAATAAAGTTAACGTTCGTGGCCAATCCAGAGGTGATATATAATATATAAGACAATCCCTTCGAAAGAATAACCTTTTAGCTGTAAGATATGTTTTACCAATAAATACCAAACGTGAAACGCCACATACAAAAGTATAATCTTAAATTTCACGTAGATGTCCAATCGTGGGAATTTCACCCAAGTGAACTCAACTACCAATGATTTGTCCAAGTGCGTCATCATTAATCAAAAGAAGAAATTTAACTTTGGCTCTAATGCCACGCACGTTAGGTTTCTTCGGAGAAAAAAAATCCAATTAAACAAGCAAAGGTATCGTAAGAATGAACGGCAAGAAGCCCCCGGATTTTGGATTACCTTTTTTGCACGTGCACATAGTCGACGTGAACACCAAACCCACGCTTTGTAATAACACCATCCTCTTTTTCGACTTTCTTGCAATGGCAACTGGGCATCAAGTAGGGAAAAACATGTGTGCAACTTGTGTGTTTCTTTCCATTCGGGCTGTGATCTTTCGAAAGGAACTTGTATCGATACGACTTGAACAAAGGCAGTCACTTCCTTCCCTAATGTGTATCCGAATGAACGGAAGGCAAGAAGAAAAGAGACAAAGCGATGGGCGAGCCACAGGCTGTGGACAATTTGAACAGAACTTGTTGTTTTGCGTCAACATCATGGAGGCAACGCCTATCACAATATTCTTTAGTTGCACCGTTGGTATTCCTTCCTGGGAGGATGATATTTATCATCCACATACATATAATCTGCAGAAAAAGAACGAAGGAATATATGTGAGATTTTCAGTATATCTAGAAGGTTTCTATTGAGTAAAATCGAAGTCTAGCATCGTCGCGTCAAATGTGAGTTTTGAGCCGTGGCACTGCGCGAACCTAAATTAACTGACTAGTACTGATTTTGTTAACTTGTAAGCCTCATGTAGATGAATCGACGACTCACCTGATGGACTGTAGCTGAAAAAGAGCGGAAGGGGTGGAAAAGTTGCTATTGGTGACCTGTGAATCATCACAACGGGAGAAAGGAGATCATCAAAATGAGAGGAAAGTGTGACATGCACGAGCCTTTGCAAACTCTTTATTAAAGCAAGTTGTTTCTGCTGAATTTGATTATGTGCAGATGTTAGAACCCTAACGAAAGGTGAGATGTATAGTGAGAGGGAGAAAGACCTTTCTATTTAGGATCCCTCCCACCAAGGAGGAGGTCTCTCTCCCTCTGGAAAGTGTTCATGATAGACAACCTTTTCATCATGTAAGGTGTAGGGGATAGGAAGAGGTCTTTTGCCAAGATGAAGCCTCCTAAAAGTGAGGGATTCCGCTATGGTGAGGTGCCACCTATGTGATCATACCTTCCTTCGATCATACCACAACCACCACCACCACCACCACATGAATAATATGTTTGGATCATCATTGTCGATGGACATACTTCATGGTAGTCTCCAACTACCACCCTCAGGTATAAATACACTTTAATGAATGCTTGTGTGAGGGGTTCCTATTCTCTCCACTTCCACTCTCAAAAACCTAATCTCCTTTCATTGACTTAAGCATTAGAGCGTCTTCAGCTGGCCTACGCCTGATCAAGGTCCTTTGACTATTCTTCTTTTGTTCACATTCTATGAACTAGCTCAACAACTCTCAACCAACAGCACTTGGAACTAACACCCAATAGTTAGAAGCTTGAGGGAGGGTTCTTCCAAGTTGTAGCTTTCTGGCTCTTGAAAATTTCTTCTTGGAGAGGTTCTTCGGAGTTGTAACTCTCCGTCACCCAATAGTTTTTGTTCTAAGGAAGGTTCTTTTGAGCCATAGTTCTCCGACTCCTGAGAATTCTTGCTTGGGGAAGTTCTTCCGAGTTGTAACTCTCCATCGCCCGAGGCCTTCTACTCGAGAAAGGGTTCTTCTGAGTTATAGCTCTATGACTCCTGAGGATTCTTACTCAAGGTGGTTCTTCCAAGTCGTAATTCTCTATCAGCAAGGGCTTTTGCTCGAGGGAGGGTTCTTTTGAACTATAGCTCTCTGGCTCCCAAGGATTCCTTCTTAGGATGGTCCTTTTGAGCTTGTCACCCAAGGACTTTTGCTTGAGAGAGGGTTCTTCCTTCTTGGAGAGGTTCTCCTTAATGGTAGCTCTCTGTCATCTAAGGGCTTCTATTGAGGGAGGATTGTTGGTCAATCAATAGAAAACTTTGTGACAGGAGGTTGCTCATCAAACGATGATAATCGCCAGGAGGCTGCTCGAAAAATGATTGATCGTCGAGAGGTTGCTTGCCAAGTGATGATGATTGCCAAGATTCTGGGGTAGATCGAACGATCGAGCTGACAGGAGGTGAGACTCCCTGAATGACTCTCCTACAAGAGGAAAAGAAAGAGGACAGTGTAGGGGGTGCTCTTATATGTGTGTGAGTACATGAGATATATCCTAGATTACACATAGTATTTCTCCTAAGATCACTGGAGTTCTATGTGTGGACATAGTCTCTTCTATAGCTTGGGCACTCCAAGTTTGATTGGTTCATCCCTCGAACCTTTCTTCACAATCTTGATCAACCTTTTGTAGATCTTGCAAGCCTATCTTTCCTATGCTCCCTCAACGAGTTCTACTTTCTTCACCTTGGGAGAGACCACATAGTATTCCTACATTGAAAGCTGGTCACCTTGGACACAACCTGCAATTGGGCATTAGGTGGCAAGGCTCAACTGATCGACTTGATCGTTAGGAGATTGGGCTCAACCGAATGACTTGTTCCAACCAAGCAGTGTGAGAGCAAAGTGATGGTCTCATGTTGAGGCTCAACTGATCAGGTTTTTGAGAGTGGAAGTAGAGAATGTAGGAACCCCCCATGCAAGCATTCATTTAGGTGTATTTATACTTGAGGATAGTAACTAGAGACCATTGTGGAGTGTGTCCATCAGTAATGATGATCTAGACATGTGTCAAGCTTTGGCAAGAGAGCCATACACGATAAGGTGTGTTGTAAGGTGTGTCAGGTAGCATAGTCAGGCATGTCTTGTGGCTCAGTTAGGTGTGTTAGGCGATTCAGTCAGGAGTGTCAAGTGGCTTAGCTTGCAGAACTTGCATTACTATCTGGTGCACATGGTGCCTTTGTGTCTATAAGAACCATGTAGGTTTGTAGCGTGCCTACATGTCCATGCATTGTTCCTTGGGATAGGTGTGGCATGGCGGGCAACCGTTCTCTGGTCTATTGATCAGTTGATCCTAGTGTTAAAGGTTGCTTGGACTTAGTGTTTGGTTGACCCTAGTGTTGGAGGTTGCTTGGGCTTGGCACTTTTGCTAAGTCTTCAAGTCAATCGCTCAAGTGTCATTAGGTCGTTTGCTCAAGACTCTTCTACCTTGACCTAGTTCTTTTGTTAAGTCTTCAAGTCTAGGATTGGGATGGCTTAGCCCCGAACACAATCGAGCGATCGATTCTACATCATAAATGAATTAGGTGTACCATTTGATCAGTTTCCAATGGAGATGCTTGTGAATTTTCTTAACCAACTTAGGGCTTAGTATAGCTTGACTGTAAAGTCAATCACTTAGTTGTAATATGAAATGAGTTAGAAGTAGGTTACAATAATCTTAAAATAAAAAAGAACCATAAATCAGCTACCAACTAAATCAACCTTAAGAGTGATAGATTTCCTATCAATGCTTGACTAACTTAGGATTTCATATGGCATGGCATGAATGCATGTTCTTAAGGACAATTCACTTAATTGTAACATGGTATTGATTGAAACCAACTATTTTGAAAATTTTGGAAAGCAATGACTTTCTTTCCAAGTAATAAACTTAATAATTGATACCAAGACATGCGCATCCAATTGGATAATGGTAAACAGACCCCATTTTTGACACCATTTCATCCAAAGTGGCTTGTGACATGAAGGTCACATGAAGCACATGCAAGCTTCCTTTGCTACCACTGTTCTGCAGTTGACATGATAGTTCCTTTTACATGCGTCTTTTGAGGGTTGAAAGACGGTATACATTTTTTCCCTTACTTCCTTTTCATCTCAAACCATTGGAACCTTCTTCTCTTTTCACCTGCAACTGCCTCGTCTTCTTCTCCTTTTGCTTCGTCTGCAACCACTGAAGCTTCTCCTTCTTTGATCTTGACATGAAAAGGCAAGAAAAGGGCAATAGGTTGTTTGAGAGTGAATCTTATAAAATTGAGAGTAGTAGCTCTCCACAAAATCAAATAGAAAAGCCAAGTAAGGTTGCGAAAGACATTAAGGCATGTCGATTGTTTTTTCTCTATCACTAGCATGTTATCTTTCTAGCGTTGTATGTCATTATCTTCATCTTTCTTGCATGTAGGTACCATTTTGTTCATCTCGTTGCACTTTTCTCAGTTGTAGGATATATGCAAATACATTTAAAGCTGCTCAACGAGAGATTTTCTTGAAGACTCCATTTGAGTACCTTTTTGATATGGATCCCCTATAGGTAAATAAATCTTTTGTCCAGAATCTAGCAGCATATTATGTTGCTAAAAAATGTGGATTTTACATTGCTAAATCTCTAGTAAAGCTCAATCTAGTAGACGTTTGTTTGCTTTTAGGGTTGTCTATTGCAAACGGTGCATCATCGAACCTCTATATGCTTGTCCCATTTGTCATTTTGGAGCGGTGTTTCATTGGCCTAAAAATTACAGAGGCCAAGCATTATGAGAATTTACTTCATAACAATATATCCAAGAAAGAGTCCGAACAAACATCGGAGGACAACGAGGACGTTGTTAAGATTTTGACTTTGGTTTTTTTTTGCATTATACATCTTCCCCAATTGTCCGCTCCATACCCTTATTAGAGTCTTCCATTATGTGGAAGACTTGTCCACAATTGGAGAATTTTCATGGGAAATTGTTGTTTAAAGACTCCTCCACTCTCAATTATCTAAAGCCAAACATAAGCTACAAATCAACGAAAATATTCCATTTGGTTAAATTGATGGTTGTACAACAATTCTTTTAGTAAGTATTACTTCTATTATTTGATATCATAAAGTAGACTCATTGCACTATTATATAGTGGCATCATAGTGCTGTTACAAATTGGTGTCATTGGGTTTTCCTAGTGGTGTCCATGTGTTGTTAGGTTTTTCCTCTTATTTGATGTCATAACAGTTTCATAGTGATGTCCTTGTGGTGTCATAGTGCTATCTGTGTGTTGTTAGGCTTCTCCTCTTATTTGATGTCATAGTGGTGTCATTGGCTTGTAATATATCATATTAATCATATTTATTTTTCCTATGTAATGCCATAACCTTGGTTATTTGAGCACTTTAATATTAGAACTAAATTCTAAATGGTGTCCTACTAGGTGAACTGATTTAACTGTTGATGTGTTATACAACCTATATAGAAAACATGCAAGACTATTTTAGTGATAATTTTATCATATTCGATTCTCCCTTTGTAGACTTTAGGTGTAACAATTTATGATTTGTAGTTCACCCTTCATACGTTCTAAATTAACTTTCTGTTTTGTGAATTTTATACGTTGATTCTCCCATTCTACAATGTAAATCAAATTTAATTTATGATTTTTCACTTCTTGGTTCTCCTATACAGATTCTGAAACAGTCCATTGCTGATTATGATAAAGAGAATGTTCTGCATGTATACATAGTGGCAGAAGACTCATATTTAAACCATTACATTGAGGCGGATCCAGGTCACCGGAGGATCTGAGTCCGGGATACAAGTAAAACATAAAAGACATAACAGTATATATTCTCAACACTCTCCCTCAAACTGGAGAGTATATATCCAGAACTCGTAGTTTGCTTAACAAAAAACCAAATTCATCTTTTCCTAAAAGCTTAGTAAATAAATCAGTAAGCTACAATTTAGAAGATATAAAACTTGGTCAGATAATACCTTTTCTGAATCTTCTCACGAACTAAATGGCAATCAAGCTCAATATGCTTGGTTTGTTCATGATAAATGGGATTCTTAGCTATGTGTGTTGTAGTAGTGTTGTTATAGAAGAAATCCACTGGTTGAACTTGAGTAATACCAAATCATCGAGAAGATTAAGCAACCAAATAACTTCACATGATGTAGCTACCATTGCTCTACACTCAGATTCAGCAGAAGACCTGGATATAGTAGTTTGCTTCTTGGATTTCCAAGAAATCAGAGAAAACCAAAGAAATATACAAAAACCAGTGACTGACCTTCTGGTCAAAGGGCATCTAGCCTAGTCTGCATCACAATATGCTCATAATTTAAAAGAATTAGTTTTAGGAAAAAGCAAACATTGTCCAGGAGAACCTTTCAGATATTTCAAAACTCTAAGTGTTGCCTGATAATGTAATTCAATAGGATTGGACAAAAATTGACTAAGACACTGAACTTGTAACATCTGTGCCTGGAATTTTCCATTTTATATAAACCATGGATTTCTTGTAATTATTTGTATATGGTTTATTAATGGTTAATTCAGTTTGAGTTGTTTGGTTGTGGTTCTTCCCTGTGTGTTGTGCCCTTGATTTCTCCCCTGTGGTGTGCTTCTGTGGCTAGTGGGTCGGTTCTATCTCGAGAACCGTGCGTGTGGTGGACCCATTTGGGCCTTGGGCTTTGGGCTTGGACCCGGTCAGAAAGGGGAGCAGGAGCCAACGCAGCTCGTGACCTGCTGCGTCTTCATCCGGATCTCGTGAGCCCTAGCGGGGGAGAGGGAGCTGCTCGTCCCGTCCCCTCCATCCAGTGCTGGTGTAGCAGTGAGCGCCGGCGGGATTCCAGGATGGCAGGCACGTTGGAGGGCTTAAGAGGAGGTGGTGCGGTGGTTGTGTTGGAAGCCACGAGCCGCGAGCCGCGAGCGGGGAGAACCTGTAGGAGAGCGAGAGGGAGTGGGAAGGTTGAGGAAGGGCGCGGCCAGTGGAGGTCGTGTGAGTTGAGGAGAGCTTGCACCAAACCTCGCCGGAGCGCGTAGGGCACGCGGGGAGCTCACCAGAGCCTGCTACGCGTTCCCGTCTCCCCTCCTTCTTCTTTTGCAGAGTTTGCCAAATTAGGGCAAAAATTTGAGAGAATGCATGAAAATTATGCTAAATATGTAGAA
>JAMKQA010012300.1:0-28186 GCA_024699735.1 Posidonia australis
TCAGGATTTAGTGGGCCTAAGTGGGCCTTCATGGGCCCAAATGGGTTTCCATGAATTAAATGGCCTAATGAGGGTTTGTGGGCCCAAATGGGCTCAACCAGGGTCCAAGCTCAGCCACCAGATCTTCATCCTGCAAAATTGGAAATTTAGGGTGTCTACACTAACATTATCCACCTACTAAATCCACTTGACCCTTATTGAACCAAGCTAGAGAGAAAATAAGAGCTAAAACCAGCCAACCATCCACACAAACCACTTAAACAATAACACACATTCCCATAAACAAAGAAAATCAAGTTCCAAGGTACAATCACTGATATTAAATCTCATTATCAAAATATATTGTCTCTGATTACAACGCTGGGTATCACATCCTACCCTCTTAAATGAATTTCGTCTTGAAATTCGCTGCTAATAGAACTATTGGGGGTACTAGGACAACATGTCCACATCTCGCTCCCAAGTAGCCTCCTCTATGTCATGGTGATGTCATTGAACCAATACAAGAGGTATCACTTTGTTCCTGAGGACTTGTTTTTTTTGTCAAGTATCTGTATAGCGTCCTCCACCATGGACAAATCTTCCTATAGCTCTCCTGGTTGAGCTGGGATCATTGGGGAAACATCGACGAAACACTTTCTCAACATCGAGACGTGAAATATACTGTGCATGCCTGGAAGGTCTGGAGGTAGATTCAACCTGTAGGCAACTTCTCCAACTCTCTTAGAGATCCTGTAAGGTTTGGTATTGCATGCACTCAGCTTTCCGTGCATTCCAAATCTTGCCACTTCCTTGGTTGGTGACACCTTTAGGAAATTAAAGTCTCCTACCTTGAATTCCAAAGATCAGTGCCTCTGATCAACATAACTCTTCTACCTTCTTTATGCAGCTTCCAACCTCTTTTTGATCAAATCCACCTTATTAGCATACTACTGCACAATCTCTGGGCCTACGAGCTATCTCTCGCCTACTTCATTCCAACAGATTGGTGTTCTGCAAGGTCTCCCATATAGTGCCTCATACGATGCCATACGGATGTTGAAGTGATGATTGTTGTTGTAGGTGAATTCAATCAAGGGTAGATGAGCTTCCCAACTTCCTCTGAAGTCTAAAGTGTAGGCCCGCAACATGTCCTCCAAGGTCAAAGTAGTCCTCTCCATTTGTCTATCTATCTAAGGGTGAAAGGTTATGTTGAAATTCAATATAATGTCGAAAACCTCTTGCAACCTCCTCCAAAACCTCGAAGTAAATCTGGTGTCTCTATTAGATACAATTAACACTGGAACTCGATGCAGTCGGACTATCTCAGCTACGTACGACTCTACCAACTATGGTAATGAGAGACTCACCCTCATCAGCAAGAAATACATTGACTTTGTAAGCTGATCCATAATTACCTAGATGGCATCATTCTTTCTTTTGGTCTTGGGTAATCCTGTCACAAAGTCTATCGATACATGCTCCCATTTCTAGATCAAAACATTTAGAGGTTGTAGTATTCCTCTAGGCTTCTAGTGCTCAACCTTGACCATTTGGTAAGTTACACACCTTGCCATGTGCTTAGTAATCTCTTTCTTTATCTGAGGCCATCAGAAATTTCATTTCAAACCCTTGTACATCTTGGTGCTCCCTAAATGAATGTTGTATCTAGACCTATGGGCTTCATTTAGCAACCTCTATTTCACTTCCTCCGCCTAAGGCACATACATACACAGGTCATATCTATGTCCTTCATCTACGCCAACAAAGAAGTGAGGTGCTCCTCCCACCTCCAACTTTGCCCAAATCTCTTACATAAAAGGGTTTAGCTGCTAAGCAACCACAATTGCCTGTAACAATATTGGGCGAACAAATAGATTCGCCATCTAAGCTCCAGTAGGTCTTTGAGACTGTCTCCAAGGTTTGCACTCAACCAATTCCTCAAGCATGTGCCATTCCTTGATCATAAAACTGGCCATCATGTGAGTGCGTCTGCTCAAGACATCAGCGACTATATTAGCCTTCTTTGGATGATAGGATAGGCTGAAGTTGTACTTCTTGAGGTATTCTATCTATCTTCGCTGCCTCAAATTCAAATCCTTCTGAGTGAAGATGTATTTCAAGCTCTTGTGATTTGTGAATACCTTAAACTACTCACCATACAAGTAATGTTTCTAGATATGACCAGACGAGTCTTCAACTCATTGAAGCTCTCTTCGTGTTGCCAGTCCCAGATGAATGGATCCTTTTTCTGTGTCAACCTGGTCAAAGGTGCTATAATCTTGGAGAAATCTCTTGTAATATCCTACTAAGCCCAAGAAGCTTCTGATTTCTGTCATAGTTTTGGGCCTGTCTCAATTGCTGACTACCTCCACTTTGGTTGGATCTACTTTGGTTCCCTCATCGAAGATAATATGGCCAAGAAATGTGACTTCTTCTAGTCAAAACTCGCATTTCGAGAACTTTGCATCGAGTGGATGCTACCTCAGGGTCTCTAGCATAGTCCTCAAATGCAAGTGATGATTCTCTATATTAGGAGAGTACACCAACACATCATCAACAAATATCACCATGAACTGGTCCAGGTAGGGCTTGAATACTCTCTTCATCAGGTCCATAAAAGCAGTTGGTGCATTCATCAACACGAATGGTATAATTAGGAACTCATAATGGCCATATCGAGTACAAAATGTTGTCTTATGTACATCGGATTCCCAGATCTGCAACTAGTAATACCTTGATCTCAAATCAATCGTCAAAAAGACTGAAGCTCCCTGTAATTGATCAAACAAATCATCCATCATGCGCAGAGGGTACTTATTCTTTATGGTGATCTGTTTCTACATCCTGTAATCTATACAGAGACTGAGCAAATCACCCTTCTTCTTGACAAACAAAACTGGTGCATCCCAAGGTAATACACTTGGTCTGATGAATCCTTTGTCCAGTAACTCATGAAGCTAATTTTAGAGCTCCCTTAATTCTACTGGTGCCATCTTGTAAGGATCCATCGAAATCAAACTGAATCCTAATACCAAATCAATATGGAACTCAACCTCTCTATGTGGCTGCATTCCAAACAAATTTTCTGGAAAAACATCATGGTACTCCTGAACCACTAGTATGTATTGTATCCTTAAAGCAGAAGAAGAAGAAGAAGACACTGTCACACTAGCCAGATATCCTATACAACCTCTAGATAGGTGGTGATAGGCTTTAATTGTAGAAATTATCTTCTTCTGTTCCTCTAGTCTGGTTCCTTACACCACACACCATCCCTGACCTGGATATTCTACCATAACTCTCCTTTTACCACAATTGATTATTACTGAATGCTGTGCTAACCTGTCAATTCCCAGGATTACATCATAGTTCTGCATATCCATAATTATTAGGCTGGCCTTGAAGTCTTGGTCTGCGAATTTCACATTGACTGACCCCAAATATTTCCATGCTAGGCTATGCTCTCCTAGTAGGGTAACCACATCGAGGTGGAAAGGCAATCTAGCTGGCCTGTCTCCATTCTCAATAGCAAAAGACTCAGAAATAAAAGAAACGAACTTTCTGAGTCGAACAAGACTGTAGTCATTCAGTTAGCCACACGGAAGGAACCTAATTATCACATAATAATCATAACCATCACCATCATAAGAAGTAGTGCCAGTTACCATAGTATATAAAAGAAAGATAATATTACATAACACATTACTACCTCTTACCCTCTACATTGTCCCTAGAAGGACCAACATTAGGAGCAGCTATGGAAAATACACGTCCCTTGGTCGATTGGTGAGGCATATCTCTAGCTAGCTTTGGATGATCAAGGCAATTTCGCTGGATATTACCAGTCTTCTCATAGTGTAGTAGACCATCTTCTCAGGATTCCTTTGCATCTCGATGGTAAAACTATACTACTACATGCTCTACATGGCCATAGACAAAGCAAGATCTTCTTTCCCTTTTACCGCTGCTCGAACCAATCTAGCTATATCCAATAATGCCTTCCCTCACAACTGACTCAATGTGCTCCTTCCTTTTCATCCTAGAACTCCTAGAACTGCTAGTGCTCTGCCCTTTTGAAGTAGAAGATCGTGGAGCAAACTTCTTCCCCTTGCCTTTGGGGTAATCTTTTAAAAATTGCTTGCGGTCTTCCTCATAGCTGGCTGCTAGTTCCACTGCATTTGCCAATGTGGAGCATTGGTAGCCAAGAACCCTCAATCTGAGTGCTAGAGTAAGTCCTTCCATAAATTTTTGAGCTCTATGTTTCTCTGTATCAAATGTCTATGAGAACTGCTCTAGTCTAGTGAAGGCCACCTCATACTCCCCATAGTCATGCTACCTTGCTTCAGGTTTCTGAATTCTCTATTCTGTCGATCCCTCTCATGTTCCTATTTGTTGTTGTTCATGATTGCTCCTATTCGACGTGGAATTCTGAAATGTAGTTGAGAGTTGTGGTTGTGGATTCTCCGACTCAATAAATCGACTACAGGATGTCAACCAACGACTTCCTCAGGCAACATGATGTCTTTCCCTTCAAAACTAATAAATTTGGATTAGATCTAGGTGTAGTAACTAAAGTCAGAAAAATATTAAATAATATGAACATATGCAACTAATACTAACTGGGGTTGTCCCCACATGCATATGTAATGGGTAATCTAAAAATGCAATGAATGAAAATAAAAAGAGAATTGAAAGGCTCTTCCTTCAGCGTTGTGCGATTGACATGGAGTGGAAGAAGTGGAGGCACAAGTGTAACTCCAGAACAGATGGAATGGGGCTAAAGGATTGGGTTTTCTTTAGAGATTTAGGTAGGGCTTTGCCTGGGTTTCACTCTCTAAACAACCTCCCTCAGAAAATCTCTCCAGCCTCCTAGATCTCAAGGTCTAGGGGTCTATTCATAGGCACTAGGATGTCAAATCTCATTGAAAGACGAGTCAAGGAAGCTCCTAGATACCAGATCAGATTTTTCAATTTGAAAATTGGATATTTTAGCATCGTCGCTTATGGAACCTACGACATATCCAAATATGTCGCCACATAGACTAACGACATCTCAAATGATCCTATTGTTTGATGTGGAAAAATAGACGACAATATATCTTTGGGAATAGTCGCAACTCATGGCGGTGTCGAAACATAAATATCTAAAATTAAAATTCAAAACAGATCTATCAAATATCTAGTAATAATATGTGACTTGTCCTACTGATTTAAAATTCTCTCGTAACTGCTAGAATATTCTAGAGAATATTTGATTTTAAGATATAAAATTTTAAATCCAAATCCAAATCAAAATCAAATATCTATTTTAAAGATAACATCCCCTATAATTACAAGAATCATGATAAATATATCTATAACTCATTCCACACTCATAATTAATCAAATTTTTAGAAATTTAGCACATGTTGAAATTATTTTTAAAATTATAAGCCATTCTAGCATTCAAAAAGTGATAATTAATATCATATCTCATTTTTTTAGCCATGATAAAAGTATATGATATTAAATCCAATGTCACCCACTTTTCTAGAAATTTCTGAAATTATCTGGCATTGATAAAGATTTACATGATATTCCATGAATATTTAAGTACATAGAAAATGCTAGAAATTAGAATAATTATTGAGGAAAATCATGATAATATCTATGAATATCCCATATATTATATTAAAGCCTGAGATGACATATTATCTGGAGAGAATTTCAAGTTTTCACTTGCCTAATGATGTGGCTTCAGATTTTAGTCGCCCATTTGGGTGGTGACAGATTATGTTGCCTCCTATAGTGGCATCAAGGCTAGTCACCTGTCACGATGGCAACATCCTAGTCTCTTGTTTTTTACCCCGTATCTCTTATATTAAATCCACAATGATTCCTTAAAGGCCCAGAAAATACTCAGAAATCGCATGAAATCATAAAAACATCCTCTTTAAGTTCAAAGTACTCAGATCTGCCACCAATTTGAGTAACGTTAGAGCGTTAGCTTTGTCGTAGCTAGCGACTCGTACCAAAAACATTCAAGGGACTCAAGCCTGCCATCAACTCGAGTGTGTTTGCTCTGCCACAACTAACAACTTTGATTTAAGTAAAATCAAGAATGTTTTAAAATAAAATCATGAAAAATAAGTCAAAGATCCTTAGTCTTGTGATCTGGGGCATTTCAAAGGTTCCTATCCTTGATGGACTCTGCGAAATGAGAAAATGGGATATCTACAGTTCCAAGAAGTATTTCTCGTAAAAGGCATCTCATGAATTTTCATGCGAGATCATTAGGAGATCAGAATTTGGGAACTTCATGCAGCGTGTGGTTCTCCACCACTAGTCGGCTTCTTCCTTGAACTGAAAGGTAGTTAATCTGACCCACTGCTCTACTGGGCAATCCATGTCTTCTAGGATCTTCTCAATCTCTAGCAGTCACATCTCAGAATCCTCTAGCTTGTTCCAACCGTTGAAAGTCAACGTGCTCAGTCGGTGGAAATCCTTGAGCCATGGGTCTGCCTTGGTCCCATATGTACTATTTCGGTTGAAAGTCTGGGCAAACCCTTGCATTATGTGGCTGAGCTCTTGTCAGATGCCTCCCCAGCCACTATCCTACTCCTTGCTAGAACTTGCTATGGGACTCCTACCCCTACCTCAACCTCTAGGCGGCATTTTGCTACCACCACAAATGAACATATTAGGTGTAAACATTCTTCATTGTGCAGTCCATAAGGAGTCACAAGCCAAACACTATTAAGTTGGTGCACTTAGAGAACCTAAACTCTGATACCACTCTATAACGCCCTAACGCTACATAATAGTATAAAAACAACCCAAAAAGCAAACATGCCAATCGAGAGGCAGTCGGTGACGGTTTAGATGGAGGATAAATGAACACATCATTTGAGAAGTAGGTGGTGATGGTTCAGAAATCCAAAAAGCGAACACACCAACCGAGAGGTAGTCGGAGACAGTTCTGAAGGAGGACAACCGATCACATCATCTGAGAAGCAGGTGGTGATAGTTTGGAAATCCGAAAGCGAACGCGCCAATTGAGAGGTAGTCGGTGACGGTTCCAATGGAAGATAGCCAAACAAATCATCCGAGAAGCAAGCAATGATGGTTCAGAAATTCGAAAAGCGAACACGCCAACCAAGAGGCAGTAGGAGATGGTTCAAGAGGAGGATAAACGAACACATCATCAGAGAAGCAGGCGGTGATGGTTCGGAAATACAAAAAGCGAACACGCAAATCAAGAGGCAGTCGGTAATTGTTCAGATAGAGGACAACCGAACACATCATCCGAGAAGCAGGTGGTTATGGTTCGGAAAACCAAAAAAGTGAACACGTAAATCGAGAGGCAGTCAATGACGGTTCAGATGGAGGAAAATCGAACACATCAACTCAGAAGCAGGCGGTGATGGTTAGGAAATTTGAAAAGAGAACACACCAATCGAGAGGCAGTTGATGGTGGTTCAGAAAGAGTATAAACGAACACATCATCCGAGAAGTAGGCGGTGATGGTTTAGAAATCTAAAAAGCGAACACGCCAATCGAGAGGCAGTCCATGACGGTTTAGATGGAGGATAAACGAACACATCATCCGAGAAGAAGGCGGTGATGGTTTGAAAATCCAAAAAGCGAACACGCCAACAGAGAGGCAGACAGTGACGGTTCAGAAGGACAACCGAACACATCATCCGAGAAGCAGGCGGTGATGGTTTGAAAATCCAAAGGCAAACACGCCAACCGAGAGGCAGTCGTTGACGGTTCCAATGGAGGACAATTGAACACATCATCCGAGAAGTAGGCGATGATGGTTTAGAAACCCGAAAATCGAACACTCTAACAGAGAGGCAGTTGGTGACGGTCCTAAAGGACGATAAACGAACAAATCATCCGAGAAGCAAGCGATGATGGTTCAAAAATCTGAAAAGCGAACACGCCAACTGAGAGGCAGTCAGAGATGGTTCAAGTGGAGGATAAACAAACACATCATCAGATAAGCAGGCGGTGATGGTTCGAAAATACAAAAAGTTAACACGCAAATCGAGAGGCAGTCGGTAATTGTTCAGATGGAGGACAACCGAACGCATCATCTGAGAAGCAAGTGGTGATGGTTCGGAAAACCAAAAAGTGAACACGTAAATCGAGAGGCAGTCAATGACAGTTCAGATGGAGGAAAATCGAACACATCATCTCAGAAGCATGCGGTGATGGTTCGGAAATTCGAAAAGCGAATACGCCAATCAAGAGGCATTTGGTGGTGGTTCAGAAGGAGTATAAACGAACACATCATCTGAGTAGCAAGCGGTGATGGTTCGGAAATCCAAAAAATGAACACGCCAACCGAGAGGTAGTCCGTGACGGTTTAGATGGAGGATAAACGAACACATCATCAGAGAAGAAGGCGGTGATGGACTGAAAATCCAAAAAGCGAACATGCCAGTAGAGAGGCAGACAATGATGGTTCAGAAGGAGGACAGCCGAACACATCATCCGAGAAGCAGGCGGTGATGGTTCGAAAATCCAAAGGCAAACACGCCAACCGAGAGGCAGTCGTTGACGGTTCCAATGGAGGACAACCGAACACATCATCCGAGAAGTAGCCAATGATGGTTCGAAAACCCGAAAATCGAACACGCTAACTGAGAGGAAGTTGGTGATGGTCCCAAAGGACGATAAATGAACACTTCATCCGAGAAGTAGGCGGTGATGGTTCAGAAATCCGAAAAGCGAACACGTCAACCGAGAGGTAGTCGATGATGGTTCAGAAGGAGGACAAACGAACACATCTCCGAGAAGCTGGCGGTGATGGTCCGGAAATCCAAAAGGCAAACACACCAATCGAGAGGCAGTCGGTGATGGTTCAGAAGGAGGATAACCGAACACATTATCCGAGAAACAGGCGGTGATGGTTCAAAAATCGAAAGGCAAACACGCCAACCGAGAGGCAGTCGTTGACGGTTCCACTAGAGGACAACCGAACACATCATCCGAGAAGTAGCCGATGATGGTTCGAAAACCCAAAAATCGAACACGCTAACTGAGCAGAAGTTGGTGACGGTCCCAAAGGACGATAAACGAACACTTCATCCGAGAAGTAGGCGGTGATGGTTCGGAAACTTGAAAAGCGAACACGTCAACCGAGAGGTAGTCGGTGACGGTTCTGAACGAGGACAACCGAACACATCATCCGAGAAGCAGGCGATGATGGTTCGGAAATCCGAAAGAGAAAACGCCAACCGAGAGGTAGTCAGTGATGGTTCCAACAGAGGACGACTAAAGACATCATCCAAGAATTAGGCGATGAAGGTTCGGAAACCAGAAAAGCAAACATGCCAACAAAAACGCGATCGGTGACGTTCCAAAAGGAGGATAATCGAGAGGTAGTCGGAGACAGTTCTAAAGGAGGACAACCGATCACATCATCCGAGAAGCAGGCAGTGATGGTTCGGAAATTCGAAAAGCGAACACACCAACCGAGAGGCAGTCGGTGATGGTTCAGAAGGAGGATGGACGAACTCATCATTCGAGAAGCAGGTAGTGATGGTTTTGAAACCTGAAAAGCGAACACGTAAATCAAGAGGCAGTCGGTGACGGTTCAGAAGGAGGACAACTGAACACATCAACTGAGAAGTATTCAGTGATGGTTTGGAAATCATAAAAGCGAACACACCAATTGAGAGGCAGTCAGTGATTGTTTAGAGGGAGGATAAACAAACACATCATCCGAGAAGTAGGCGGTGACGGTTCAGAAATTTGAAAAGCAAACACGCCAATAAAGAGGTAGTCAGTGACGGTCTGGAAGGAGGATAAACGTACACATCATCCGAGAAGCAGGCAGTGATGGTTTGGAAATCCGAAAGGGGAACACATCAACCGAGAGGCGCTCAGTGACGATCCCGTAGGAGGACAACCGAACACATCATCCAAGAAGCAGGCGGTGATGGTTCAGAAATCTGAAAAGCGAACACGCCAATCGAGAGGCAGTCGGTGACTGTTCAGAAGGAGGAAAAGCGAACACACCAATCGAGAGACAGTCGGTGACGGTTCAGAAGGAGGACAACCGAACACATCATCCGAGAAGTAGTCAGTGAAGGTTTGGAAATATGAAAAGAGAACACGCCAATCGAGAGGCAGTCGGTGATGGTCTCGAGAGAGGATAAACGTACACATCATCTGAGAAGCAGGCAGTGATGGTTCGGAAATTCGAAAAGGGAACACGCCAACCGAGTGGCGCTCGATGACGATCCCGAAGGAGGACAACCGAACACATCATCCGAGAAGCAGGCGGTGATGGTTTGCAAATCTAGAAAGCGAATACGCAAATCTAGAGCGATTGGTGACTATTTAGAAGGAGGACAACTGAACACATCATCCGAGAAGTAGTCAGTGAAAGTTGGGAAATTTGAAAAGCGAACACGCCAATCGCAAGGCTGTCGGTGGTGGCTTGGAAATTCGAAAAGCAAACACGCCAATCGAGAGGCAGTCGGTGATGGTTCAGAAGGAGGAAAAGCGAATACGTCAATTGAGAGGCAGTCGGTGATGGTTCATAAGGATGATAAAGGAATAAATCATCCGAGAACTAGGCGGTGATGGTTCGAAAATTCAAAAAGTGAACACGCCAACCGAGAGGTAGTCGGTGACGATGCAAAAGGAGGGCAACCAGACACATTATCCGAGAAGTTGGTGGTGATGGTTCAGAAATCCGAAAAGCAAACATGCCAACCGAGAGGCAGTCAGTGACGGTCCAGAAGGATGATAAATAATTACAACATCTGAGAAGCTGGCAGTGATGGTTTAGAAATCCGAAAAGTGAACATGCCAACCAAGAGGCAATCAGTGACGGTTTAGAAGGAGGATAAAAGAACACGTCATCCAAGATGTAGGCGATGTTGGTCCGGAAATCCAAAATGCAAACACGCCAATCGAGAGGCAGTCAGTGACGGTTCAAAAGGTCGATAAACGAACACACCTCCAAGAGCAGGCAGTGATGGTTCAGAAATTCAAAAAGCGAACATGCCAACCGTGAGACAATTGGTGACGGTTCAGAAGGAGGATGAACGAACACAGCATTCAAGAAGCGAACGGAGATGGTCCGAAAATTTGAAAAGCGAACACGTAAATTGAGAGGCAGTCGGTGATGGTTCAGAAGGAGGACAACCAAACACATCATCCGAAAAAATGGCGTCGATGGTTCAGAAATCCGAAAAGTGATCACGCCTATCGAAAGGCAATCGTCGATGGTTCAGAAGATGGTTAAATGAACACATCATCTGAGAAGCAGGCGGTGATAGTTCAGAAATTTGAAAAGCGAACATGCTAACCGAAAGGCAGTCGGTGACTGTCCTGAAGGAGGACAAACGAACACATCATCCAAGAAATAGGCGATGATTGTTCGAAAATCCGAAATGCGAATGCGCCAACCGAGAGGCGGTTGGTGACGATCCCAAGGGAGGACAACCGAACACGTCATCCGAGAAGTAGGCAGTGATGGTTCAGAAACTTGAAAAGCAAACACACCAACCGAGAGGCAGTCGGTGATGGTTCGAAAGGATGACAAACGAACACATCATCCGAGAAGCAGGCGGAGATGGTTCGAAAGGAGGAAAAGCAAACATGCCTATCGGGAGGCTGTCGGTGATGGTTCAAAAGGAGGATAAACAAACACATCATCCGAGAAGCAGGCGGTGATGGTTCGGAAATCTAAAAAGCGAACACACCAATCGAGAGGTAGTTGGTGACGATTCGGAAGGTGGATTTACGAACACATCATCCGAGAAGCAGGTGGTGATGGTTCGGAAATCCAAAGGCAAACACGCCAACCGAGAGGCAGTCGTTGACGGTTCGAAAGGAGGACAACCGAACACATCATCCGAGAAGTAGGCGATGATGGTTCGGAAACCCAAAAATCGAAATTTGTTGCAGTTGCGTGGTGATGGTTCACCAACCGAGAGGTTGACATTTGTTGCAGTTGTGTAGTGACAGGATCATCACTAGTGGCTCCAAATGATGGAGGCAAAGTAGGGGAAGAAACAGGAGGCTGAGACCCTAGTTGTGCAAACTGGGGGGAGGCTACTACATAGACAGCCGCAGTCGAAGGAGGGCTGGTAAACACATAGCCCTGGGGAGGAACAGACTCAACTACTGAGGCCCCAACAACAGCAGGGGGCCAAGAAGGTGGTCCCAAAGGCTACAGGGACACAAAACTATGGTGGAGAAGGTCCTCCGAAGCCAGGGCAAAAGCGGGAGCAGCGGTGACAAATAGGACAGAAACAAAAGAAGGGTACACTGAAACAAGGATCTCTTCCTGAACAGCAATGGAAAGGGGCTCGCTGGCATGCTGGGCCATGGCAGATCGCGAGCGAGTACAAATCGGACTACAGCTGGGAATGGGAGGACGGATCCTAGGATGAGCTATCATCGAAAGTGATGGATAACTCGAGAGACGTGGTCGAGAATGGGGTCGCAACGAGAGTCAGCGAAAGGAAAAGCTCGAGCTCTAGCTAAGGAACTCGCACACTGACAAGTATTCTATGCACAAAAACAAACAAGTTAGAAAAGATGCAGTGCTTATTGTGGTATGAGATGAAAATGCATGAATGCTTCTAGCATGCACTCTCTCACAATCTAGGGGTGTCCTACCAAGCCATCTACTCTGGGTTCACATAGGTGGTGAATAAGTCTCCGACTCAAGGTTAGAAAGATTAAGGTCCCCGTTCTAAATCCCAGCCAAAGCGTAGGCAGTGAACGGGTGGTGCATTCGAGGCCTCGTCCTATGCCAAAGCAGTAGGTTGTACCCTCTGCGAACACCGACATGACCCCAGACAAGGGGGTACACACCCAATATTTCATCCTACGCTAAAGCCATAGGATGAGACACCAATAAATATCCTTCGCAAACTGTATAGGCAGACTCAGGAGATGAGAAGATGCATGCCCTATATGATGAATGCAAAGTATGATGCATGCCCTATTTGTCACTAGTTTGCCTTATGTTTTAATGATTTTGGTTTTTATATTTTCATTAGCCAAATGGGGAGAGCAGACATGTCTCTAATCTCCTAAACATGGCATATACAAGAAGGGAAAGAAACAAGCAAATCAGCCATGAATTAACAAACAGAAGCATGTGCAGGTTATGTGCAACAATGGTGACATAGCAAATGTGTAAAAAGAAAACACCCATTATATAAAAGGCATGCATGTACGAAAGACATCACTTATAAAGGGACAACCGAAGCAATGCATGGAAATAGGCAAACAAGGAGAAAAGCCAAAGCAAACGAGAAACCCAAAACAAAAGTCGGGATCTGGTTATCCCTAGCGGAGTCGCCAATTCCTGTAACCATACCAGCGACAGCCTCGGGCTTGGTGCGAAAGGCCAAATGCGCGGGGATCGACAAAGTCACGGCAAATCAATAAAAATAATGATAAAATGCAGGAGTCGCCACCTAGTCTATTTAAAAACGGAAGACGAGGAAAACCGCTTAAAACATTCAAATCATGCAATAAAGCCAATGGAAAAGGTCTTCATAAACTAGAAATGGGCAAGGATCCCTGTTACGCACGAGGAAGGTATTAGGCACCCTCGTGCACCCAAAAATCGGTCTTTTAATGTGTTTCTTGTTTACTTATATGAAATGTCGGCTTTTCAGCCTTTTCTGTACACCCAAGGGCGATATGCAATGCCATGCTATATGTGAGTGGTGCCTTATGCTAAACATGGGTGTATAGGCTATAGGGTGTGTCCTAATGCTCAAAAATGTGACCTGTGTAATGGGTCAAGCACCAGTGCATGGATATTGCACGGATATGATCAAAAGATCTAACAACATCGAGTGACTTTCATCCTCACTTTACTATATGTAAAACATGATCTATCATGCATGAAAAGGGTAGAAAACAAAATAGGGTCTTCCTGATATACCCAGGAAGACAACCAGAGAAAACCAAAAGCAAATCCAAATGGGAAACATGCTAATTACCATGCCAAAAGCTTCTGTGTGCAACAGAAAACAGGCAGGTGCGCCTGTGTGGTGCGCCAGACTGGTGCTCCAGTCTCACCAGTCTGGTGCGCCACCTATGTGCTCTACTGAAGCCAGGAAAGTGTGCTAGAGAAAATCATAAATCCGACAGTAAACCAGAATGTCATGCAATGTAGAATTCTTGTAAACTTGCAAACTCATCAGAAAATGCGACATGAGTATCTTATCAAAACCCAAACAAGAAAACACAAGATGGGTCTTGTGCTCAAGGACTGTATGCCTCACACAAGACCACACCATCCCTATGCTAAGTAAAAACAACAAGATTCAGCCATGTTATCCAGATCTGGATCATGGACTGATGCATAAGAACCTCCCTAATAGGAGTTCATGGGGCAATCAGCTCACCATGATTTCAGCAACTGGTTGAATATGCAAGATGCAAAAAAGGCTTAAAACAGTGTCATCCAAGACTGAAATCATGCATGCAAAAACGTGCCTTATCAGAGAATACACACCATAAAAATCAAAGTCAAACACACCCAGGAAAGCATGTAGGTTATGATGCAAAGATGATGATTTATACCTTGACCAGACTGGTGCATCAGGATGGTGCGCCACCTTGGTGCTCCAGTGTGGTGCACTCTAGAAAAACATGAATCAGACTGTTGTCTGATTTTAGATTCTGGTCCAGATGCAAGAGATGTAATGCGATTTATCTTAACCAGATTGATTAATCAGATGGTAAAAAGCTGAAATATGATGAAAAGCAAGCAATGAAAGTCTTTATACCATTTATCTTAAATCATGTAAGATCATTGGTTAAGGGCTGAAATTATTGCATAGTAGATTCTAAGGAGTATGCAATGAATTAAAGAACCAAACAATCATATAAAGATGGTGAATATGTAAAAGGTGTATTTGCAGCTCATCTCATAGCAAACATTTGCATGCATCAAGATTCAGTATGTAAAAATAGAGATTATATGATGCAGAATTAACATGGCATAGAAGCATTGTGAATATACATGTAGGAGCGATCATCTCATCATAAAAACAACATGAAAACAGCTTACTAACAGATCATTTATCTAGTTCTTTGCATGCTTTTATACAGTGTAATATCTTGCATGCTTTTATACAGTGTAATATCTAGAGCTTAAATAAAATGACAAGTGAAAGAGGAGGAAGAGTCTTACCTTGCTTGTGGTGTTTCCTCCTTGAAGGCTCAAGATAACACTTCCTTGTTGCTTTGGATTGGCTGAGGATGCTTTAGAATGCAAGGATATCTTTAGGAAAACGAGAGTGGGCTGCTGGGAGTAAGTGAATGGATTAACCAAGAGAGCTAAATGGTTGCCATTGAAGGTCCTTTTATAGAGTTCCACAAGGGTAACTCCCATGGGATGCAGACAGCCTCGCAAACAAAGAGCCTGGCATAGATTCGCAAGGAATATCCGCTGGTGAGGGTTACAAGCACGGAAGATGGAAAGCTAGCAGCCAGCACCCTGAAAAGTGGCTGTGCGCCAGCTTGGTGCCCCAGGATGGTATGACAGATATAGGCACCACCTTGGCCCTCCAGCTAGGTGCACCACTTTAGTGCTCCAGCTTGGTGCTCTAGTCAAGTGCTCCACATTGGTGCTCTCCACTAGCTATCTGAATTGCCAATTGGGCCACGGGCTTGCTATGGGCTTGTGGTCGGTTTATGCAATGATCTCTGGCTAGTTAAACGGTTGAGTAGGATTCAAAAGTGGTTGAGCTTGCTACATCCAAAGCAACATCTGGAGAGTTTACCTATGAGCCACCTCAAAATCGAGGTGTCTACAACAACCGAACACATCAACCGAAAAGCAGGCGGTGATGGTTCGGAAATCTGAAAGCGAACATGCCAACTGAGAGGCAGTCGGTGACGGTTCCAAAGGAGGACGACCGAACACATCATCCAAGAAGTAGGCGATGAAGGTTAGGAAACTAGAAAAGCGAACACGCCAACAGAGAGGCTATCGGTGACGGTCCAGAAGGAGGATAAATGAACACTTCATCCGAGAAGTAGGCGGTGATGGTTAGAAAATCCGAAAAGCAAACACGCCAACTGAGAGGCTATCAGTGATGGTTCAGAAGGAGGATAAACAAACACATCATCCAAGAAGCAAGCAGTGATAGTTTGGAAATCTGAAAAGCGAACAAGCAAATCGAGAGGCAGTCGGTGACGGTTCAGAAGGAGGACAACCTCACACATCAACCGAGAAGTAGTCAGTGAAGTTTTGGAAATCTGAAAAGCGAACACGCCAATTGAGAGGCAGATGGTGATGGTTCAGAAGGAGGATAAACAAGCACATCATCCGAGAAGCTGGCAGTGACGGTTCGAAAATTAAAAAAGCAAACACGCCAATCGAGAGACAGTCGGTGACAGTCCGGAAGGAGGATAAATGTACACATTATCCGAGAAGCAGGCGGTGATGGTTCGGAAATCTGAAAAGGGAACATGGCAACTGAGAGGCGCTCGGTGATGATCCCGAAGGAGGACAACCGAACACAATATCCGAGAAGCAAGCAGTGATTGTTTGGAAATTCCAAAAGCAAACACGGAAATCGAGAGGCAGTCAGTGACGGTTCTGAAGGAGGACAACCGAACACATCATCCGAGAATTAGACAGTGAAGGTTTGCTAATCTAAAAAGCGAACATGCCAATCGAGAGGCAGTCGGTGATGGTTCAAAAGGAGGATAAACAAACACATCATCCGAGAAGCAGGCAGTGACAATTCGGAAATAAAAGAAACAAACACGCCAATTGAGAGGTAGTCGATGACGGTCCGGAAGGAGGATAAACGTACACATCATTCGAGAAGCAGGCAGTGATGGTTTCAAAATCCGAAAAGGGATCACACCAACCCACAGGTACTCGGTGACGATCCCGTAGGAGGAAAACCGAACAAATCATCCAAGAAGCAGGCGGTGAGGGTTTGGAAATCCAAATAGCAAACATGCCAATCGAGAGGCAGTCAGTGATGGTTCTAAAGGAGAACAACCGAACACATCATTCGAGAAGTAGGCGGTGATGGTTCAGAAATCTGAAAGTGAACACGCAAACTGAGAGGCAGTCGGTGACATTTCCGACGGAGGACAACCGAACAAATCTTCAGAGTAGTAGGCGATGATGGATCGGAAACCCAAAAAGCGAACACGCCAACTAAGTGGCAGTCGGTGATGGTTTTGAAGGAGGATAAATGAACTCATCGTCCATGAAGTAGGCGGTGATGGTTCAGAAATCCATAAAGCGAACACGCCAACCGAGTGGCAGTCGGTGATGGTTCAGAAGGAGGAAAATCAAACACATCATCAAAGAAGCAGGCAGTGATGGTTTGGAAATCCGAAAAGGGAACATGCCAGCTGAGAGGCGCTCGGTGATGATCCCGAAGAAGGACAACCTAACACAACATCAAAGAAACAGGCAGTGATGGTTCGGAAATCAGAAAAGCGAACACGCCAATTGAGAGGTAGTTGGTGACGGTTCAAAAGGAGGAAAAGCGAACACACCAAATGAGGGGAAGTCGGTGATGGTTCATAAGGAGGACAACCGAACACATCATCCGAAAATTAGTCAATGAAGGATTGGAAATTTGAAAAGCGAACACGCCAATTGAGAGGTAGTTGGTGATGGTTCAGAAGGAGGATAAACAAACACATCATCCGAGAAGTAGGCGGTGATGGTTCGAAAATCAGAAAAGTGAACACACCAACTGAGAGGCAGTCGGTGATGGTTCAGAAGGAGGATAAACGAACACATCATCCAAGAAGCAAACAATGATGGTTTGGAAATCCGAAAAGCGAACAAGCAAATCGAGAGGCAGTTGGTGACGGTTCATAAGGAGGACAACCGAACACATCAACCGAGAAGTAGTCAGTGAAGGTTTGGAAATCTGAAAAGCGAACACGCCAATCGAGAGGCACACAGTGATGGTTCAGAAGGAGGATAAACAAACACATCATCCGAGAAGCAGGCGGTGATGGTTCGGAAATTCAAAAAGCAAACACGCCAATAGAGAGGCAGTTGGTGACTGTCCGGAAGGAGGATAAACGTACACATCATTTGAGAAGCAGGCGGTGATGGTTTGGAAATCCGAAAAGGGAACACGCCAACCGAGAGGCACTCGGTGACGATCCCGAAGGAGGACAACCAAACACAACATCCGAGAAGCAGGCAATGATTGTTCGGAAATCCCATACGGAAATCGAGAGGCTGTCAGTGACGGTTCTGAAGGAGGACAACCGAACACATCATCCGAGAATTAGACAGTGAAGGTCTACTAATATGAAAAGCAAACACGCCAATCGAGAGGCAGTCGGTGATGGTTCAGAAGGAGGGTAAACAAACACATCATCCGAGAAGCAGGCGGTGACAATTCGGAAATAAAAGAAGCAAACACGCCAATCGAGAGGTAGTCGGTGACGGTTCGGAATGAGGGTAAACGTACACATCATCCGAGAAGCAGGCAGTGATGGTTTCTAAATCTGAAAAGGGATCACGCCAACCCACAGGCGCTCGGTGACGATCCCGTAGGAGGACAACCGAACACATCATGCAAGAAGCAGGCGGTGAGGGTTTGGAAATCCGAAAAGCAAACACGCCAATTGAGAGGTAGTAAATGATGGTTCTGAAGGAGAACAACCAAACACACCAATCGAGAAGTAGTCAGTGAAGGTTAGGAAATCTAAAAAGCGAACACGCAAACTAAGAGGCAGTCGATGACATTTCTGAAGGAGGACAACCGAACAGATCATCTACGTAGCAGGCGATGATGGATCGGAAACCCAAAAAGCGAACACGCCAATCGAGTGGCAGTCGGTGATGGTTCCGAAGGAGGATAAACTAACTCATCATCTGCGAAGCAGGTGGTGATGGTTCAAAAATCCATAAAGCGAACAGGCCAATACAGTGGCAGATGGTGACAATTCAGAAGGAAGAAAATCGAACATATCATCAAAGAAGCAGGCGGTGATGGTTCGGAAATTCGAAAAGGGAACACGCCAATCGAGAGGCGCTCGGTGACGATCCCGAAGGAGGACAACCAAACACAACAAAGAAGCAGGCTGTGATGGTTCAGAAATCTGAAAAGCGAACACGCCAATCGAGAGGTAGTCGGTGACGGTTCAGAAGGAGGAAAAGCGAACACACCAAATGAGGGGCAGTCGGTGACGGTTCAGAAGGAGGACAACCGAACACATCATCTGAAAAGTAGTCAGTGAAGGTTTGGAAATCTGAAAAGCGAACACGCCAATTGAGAGGTAGTCGGTGATGGTTCAGAAGGAGGATAAACAAACACATCATCCGAGAAGCAGGCGGTGATGGTTCGGAAATTCGAAAAGCAAACACGCTAAGAGACAGGCAGTTGGTGATGGTCCGGAAGGAGGATAAACGTACACATCATCTGAGAAGCAGGCGGTGATGGTTTGGAAATCCAAAAAGGGAACACACCGACCGAGTGGCCCTCGGTTACGATCCTGAAGGAGGGCAGCCGAACACATCGTTCGAGAAGCGGGCAGTGATGGTTTGGAAATCCCAAAAGGGAACATGCAAATTGAGAGGCATTCGGTGATGGTTCAGAAGGAGGACAACCGAACACATCATTCGAGAAGTAGTCAGTGAAGGTTTGGAAATCTGAAAAGCGAACACGCCAATCGAGAGGTTGTAGGTGAATGTTCCGAAAAAGGATAAACAAACTCATCATCCGAGAAGTAGGCGATCACGGTTTGGAATTTCGAAAAGCAAACACGTCAATTGAGAGGCAATCAGTGTCGGACCGGAAGGAGGATAAACCTGCACATCATCCGAGAAGCAGGCGGTGATGGTTTGGAAATCCGAAAAGGGAACACGCCAGCTGAGAGGCGCTCGGTGACGATCCCGATGGAGGACAGCTGAACACATCATCCAAGAAGTAGGTGGTGATGGTTTGGAAAATTGAAACGCGAACATGCCAATCGAGAGGTAGTCGATGACGGTTTAGAAGGAGGAAAAGCGAACACGCCAACCAAGAAGTAGTCAGTGAAGGCTCGGAAATCTAAAAAGTGAACACGCCAATCGAGAGGTAGTCGGTGATGGTTCAGAAGGAGGATAAACAAACACATTATCTGAGAAGCAGGCAGTGACTATTCGAAAATTCGAAAAGCAAACACGCCAATCGAGAGGTAGTCAGTGACACTCCGAAAGGAGGATAAATGTACATATCATCCGAGAAGCAGGTGGTGATGGTTCGGAAAACCAAAAAGGGAACATGCCAACCTAGAGGTTCTCGGTGACGATCCCAAAGGAGGACAAACGAACACATCATCCGAGAAGCAGGCGGTGATGGTTCGGAAATCCAAAAAGGGAACACACCAACCGAGAGGCGCTCGATGACGATCCCGTAGGAGGACAACTGAACACATCATCCAAGAAGCAGGCGGTGATGGTTTGGAAATCTGAAAAGAAAACTTGCCAATCAAGAGGCAGTCGGTGACGGTTAAGATGGAGGACAACTGAACACATCATCCAAGAAGTAGTCAGTGAAGGTTTGGAAATATGAAAAGCGAACACGTCAATCGAGAGGTTGTCGATGATGGTTCAGAAGGAGGATAAACAAACACATCATCTGAGAAGCAGTCAGTGACGGTTCGGAAATTCAAAATGCAAACACACCAATCGAGAGGCCATCAGTGATGGTCCAAAAGGAGGATAAATGTACACATCATCCAAGAAGTAGGCAGTGATGGTTTAGAAATCCGAAAAGGGAACACGCCAACTAAGAGGCCCTCAATGACGATCCCGAAGGAGGACAACCGAACACATCATTTGAGAAGCAGGCAGTGATGGTTTGGAAATTTGAAATGCCAACACGCAAATCGAGAGGCAGTCGGTGACGGTTTAGAAAGAAGGACTACCAAACACATCATCTGGGAATTAGTCAGTGAAGGTTTGGAAATCTGAAAAGCGAACACGCCAATCGAGAGGCAGTCGGTGATGGTTCAGAAGGAGGATAAACAAACACATCATCCGAGAAGTAGGCGGTGACGGTTCGGAAATTCAAAAAGCAAACACGCCAATCGAGAGGCAGTCGGTGACGGTCCGGAAGGAGGATAAACATACACATCATCCGAGAAGCAGGCGGTGATGGTTCGGAAATCTGAAAAGGGAACACGCCAACCGAGAGGCGCTCGGTGACAATCCCCAAGGAGGACAACAGAACACATCATCCAATAAGCAGGCGGTGATGGTTTAGAAATCTGAAAAGCGAACACGCCAATCGAGAGGCTGTCAGTGATTGTTCTAAAGGAGGAAAAGCGATCACGCCAAATGAGAGGCAGTCAGTGACAGTTCAAAAGGAGGACAACCGAATACATCATCCGAGAAGTAGTCAGTGAAGGTTAGGAAACCTGAAAAGCGAACACACCAATCGAGAGGTAGTCGGCAATGGTTCAGAAGGAGGATAAACAAACACATCATCCAAGAAGCAGGCGATGACTGTTCAGAAATTCGAAAAGCAAACACGCCAATCGAGAGGCAATCGGTGACGGTCTGAAAGGAGGATAAATGTACACATCATCTGAGAAGCAGGCGGTGATGGTTCGGAAATCCGAAAGGGGAACACGCCAACCGAGAGGTGCTCGGTGACGATCCCGAAGGAGGACAAACGAACACATCATCCGAGAAGCAAGCGGTGATGGTTCAAAAATTCATAATGCGAACACACAAACCGAGAGGCAGTTGGTGATGATTCTGATGGAGGACAACCGAACTCATTATCCGAGAAGTAGGCGGTGATGGTTTGGAAGTTTGAATAGCGAACACGCCAATCGAGATGCAGTTGGTGATGGTTCAGAAGGAGGATAAACGAACACGTCATCCGAGATGTAGTTAGTGATAGTTCATAAATTCGAAAAGCGAACATGCCAATTGAGAGGCAGTCAGTGACGGTCTAGAATAAGGATAAATGAACTCATCATCCGAGAAGCAGGCGATGATGGTCTAGAAATCCTTAAAGCGAACACGCCAACCGAGTGGCTGTCGATGACAATTTAAAGGAGGATAAACGAACATATCGTCTGAGAATTAGGCGATGATGGTTCGGAAATCTGAAAAGCGAACACGCCATCTGAGAGGAAGTCGGTGATGGTTCTGAAGGAGGACAACTGAACACATCATCCGAGAAGCTAGCAGTGATGGTTCGGAAAACCGAAAGCGAACACGCCAACCGAGAGGCAGTTAGTGACATTTCGAAGTAGGACAACCGAACACATCATCCGAGTAGCAGGCGATGATGGATCTGAAATCCAAAAAGTGAACACGGCAACCGAGAGGCTGTTGGTGATGGTTCCGATGGAGGATAAACAAACTCATAATCAGTGAAGCAGGCGATGATGGTTCAGAAATCCATAAAGCGAAAACGCCAACCGAGAGGCAGTTGGTGACGATTCAGAAGGAGGAAAATCATACACATCATCAGAGAAGCAGGCGGTGATGGTTCCGAAATCCAAAAAGGGAACACGCCAACCAAGAGGCGCTCAGTGACGATCCCAAAGGCAGACAACCGAACACATCATCCCAGAAGCAGGCAGTGATGGTTCGAAAATCATAAAAGCGAAGATGCCAATCGAGAGGCAGTCGGTGATAGTTCAGAAGGAGGAAAACCGAACACGCCAACTGAGAGGCAGTCGGTGATGGTTCAGAAGGAGGACAACTGAACACATCATCCAAAAAGTAGTCAGTGAAGGTTTGGAAATCTGAAAAGCGAACACGCCAATAGAGAGGCAGTTGGTGATGGTTCAGAAGGAGGATAAACAAACACATCATCCGAGAAGCAGGTAGGGACGGCTCGGAAATTCGAAAAGCAAATACACCAATAGAGAGGCAGTCGGTGACAGTCCGGAAGGAGGATAAATGTACACATCATCCGGGAAGCACGCGGTGATGGTTCAAAAATCCGAGAAGGGAACAGACAAACCGAGTGGTGCTCTGTGACGATCCTGATGGAGGACAACTGAACACATCATCCGAGAAGCAGGCAGTGATGGTTTGGAAATCCCAAAAGTGAACACGCAATTCGAGAGGCATTCGGTGATAGTTCTGTTGGAGGACAACCGAACACATCATCCGAGAAGTAGTATGTGAAGATTTGGAATTCGGAAAAGTGAACACGCCAATTGAGAGGTAGTCTGTGATGGTTCAGAAGGAGGATAAACAAACACTTCATCCGAGAAGCAGGCTGTGACGGTTCGGAAATTCGAAAAGCAAACATGCCAATCGAGAGGCAGTCGGTGACAATCCAGAAGGTGGATAAACTTACACATCATCCGAGAAGCAGGCGGTGATGGTTCGGAAATCCGAATAGGGAACACACCAACCGAGAGGTGCTCAGTGACGATCCCGAAAGAGGACAACCGAACACATCATCCAAGAAGCAGGCGGTGATGGTATAGAAATCTAAAAAGCAAATATGCCAATTGAGAGGCTATTAGTGACGGTTCAGAAAGAGGAAAAGGGAACACGGCTACCGAGAGACAGTCGGTGATGGTTAAGTTGGAGGACAACCGAACACATCATCCAAGAAGTAGTCGGTGAAGGTTTGGAAATATGAAAAGCGAACACGCCAATCGAGAGGTTGTCGGTGATGGTTCAGAAAGAGGATAAACAAACAGATCATCCGAAAAGCAGGCGATGACAGTTCGGAAATTCGAAAAGCAAACACGCCAATCGAGAGGCAGTCGGTGACGGTCCGGAAGGATGATAAACGTTCACATCATCCGAGAAGCAGGCGGTGATGGTTCGGAAATCCAAAAAGGGAACACGCCAACAGAGAGGCGTTGGATGATGATCCTGAAGGAGGACAACCAAACACATCATCCGAGAAGCAGGCAGTGATGGTTTGGAAATCCAAAAGGCGAACATGCTAGTCGAGAGGCAGTCGGTGACGGTTCAAAAGGAGGACAACCGAACACATCATTCGAGAAGTAGTCAGTGAAGGTTTAGAAATCTGAAAAGTGAACACACCAATCGAGAGGAAGTCGGTGATGGTTCAAACGAAGGATAAACAAACACTTCATCCAAGAATCAGGCGGTGACGGTTCAGAAATTCGAAAAGCGAACACACCAATCGAGAGGTAGTCTGTAACGGTCCAGAAGGTGGATAAACATACACATCATCCGAGAAGCAGGTGGTGATGATTCGTAAATTCGAAAAGGGAACACGCCAACCGAGAGGCGCTCGATGACGATCCTGTAGGAGGACAACTGAACACATCATCCAATAAGCATGCAGTGATGGTTTGGAAATCTGAAAAGAAAACTCGCCAATCGAGAGGCAGTCAGTGACGCTTCAGAAGCAGGAAAAGCGAACACGCCAACCGAGAGGCATTCGGTGATGGTTCAGAAGGATGATGAACGAACACATCATCCGAGAACTAGGCGTTGATGGTTCGGAAATCCGAAAAGCGAACACGCCAACCAAGAGGTAGTCGGTGACGGTCCAAAAGAGGATAAACAAACACATCGTTCGAGAAGTTGGTGGTGATGGTTCAGATGGAGGATAGACAAACACATCATCTGAAAAGCAAGCGGTGATGGTTCGAAAATCCGAAAAGGAAACACGCCAACAGAGAGGCAGTCGGTGTCAGTCCAGATGGAGGACAATCGAACACATCATCCAAGATGCTGGCGATGATGGTTCGGAATTCCAAAAAGCGAACACACCAACAAGGAGGTAGTCGGTGACGGTTCGGAAGAAGGACAACCAAACACATCATTCGAGAAGCGGCGGTGATGGTTCAAAAACCCGAAAAGTGAACATGCCAACTGAGAGGCAGTCGATGATAGTTCAGAAGGAGGATAAAGGAACACATCATCCGAGAAGCAGGTGGTGATGGTTTGGAAATTTGAATAGCAGACACGCCAACCGTGAGGCAGTTGGTGACGGTTCAGATGGACGATAAACGAACACATCATTCGAGAAACGAACACGCCAATAAGGAAGTCATCGGCGACGGGTTAGAAGTAGGATAAATGTACACGTCATCCGAGAAGCTGGCGGTGATGGTTCAGAAATCCAAAAAGCGAACACGCCTGTAGACACCTCAAACCCTCATCAGGCCATTTAATTCATGTAGACCCATTTGGTCCATATGGGCCCACAAGGCCCATGGAGGCCCATGAAGCCCACTTAGGCCCATTGAGCCTAAATGAGTCCACCTTGGCCCAAAGCCCATAACATTAGCCAACATTCAGTTTAACCATCATTTCAGTCCAATTGAAACCAAAATTTTATTTACCCACATTGAATCATCTTCTTTTTTCTTCATTTTTTGCCAAATTCACCACATTTCATTGAACCCATTCTCTTCACCAAGAAGCAGGCGGTGATGGTTCAGCAATTCGAAAAGCAAACACGCCAATCGAGAGGTAGTCTGTAACGGTCCAGAAGGTGGATAAACGTACACATCATCCGAGAAGTAGGCGGTGATGATTCGTAAATTCGAAAAGGGAACACGCCAACCGAGAGGCGCTCGATGACGATCCCATAGGACGACAACTGAACACATCATCCAATAAGCATGCAGTGATGGTTTGGAAATCTGAAAAGAAAACTCGCCAATCGAGAGGCAGTCAGTGACGCTTCAGAAGCTGGAAAAGCGAACACGCCTACCGAGAGGCATTCGGTGATGGTTCAGAAGGATGATGAACGAACACATCATCCGAGAACTAGGCGTTGATGGTTCGGAAATCCGAAAAGCGAACACGCCAACCAAGAGGTAGTCGGTGACGGTCCAAAAGGAGAATAAACAAACACATCGTTCGAGAAGTAGGTGGTGATGGTTCAGATGGAGGATAGACAAACACATCATCCGAAAAGCAAGCGGTGCTGGTTCAAAAAACCGAAAAGGAAACACGCCAACAGAGAGGCAGTCGGTGTCAGTCTAGATGGAGGACAATCAAACACATCATCCAAGATGCTGGCGATGATGGTTTGGAATTCCGAAAAGCGAACACACCAACAAGGAGGCAGTCGGTGACGATTCGGAAGAAGGACAACCAAACACATCATCCGAGAAGCAGCGGTGATGGTTCAAAAACCCGAAAAGTGAACATGCCAACTGAGAGGCAGTCGATGATAGTTCAGAAGGAGGATAAACGAACACATCATCCGAGAAGCAGGTGGTGATGGTTTGGAAATTCGAATAGCGGACACGCCAACCGAGAGGCAGTTGGTGACGGTTTAGATGGAGGATAAACGAACAAATCATTCGAGAAACGAACACGCCAATAAGAAGGTCATCGACGACGGTTTAGAAGGAGGATAAATGTACACGTCATCCGAGAAGCTGGCGGTGATGGTTCAGAAATCCAAAAAGCGAACACGCCTGTAGACTCCCCAATTTCTGATTTTGCAGGATGGAGATGTGGTAGCAGAGCTCAAACCCTCATCAGGCCATTTAATTCATGTAGACCCATTTGGTCTATATGGGCCCACAAGGCCCATGGAGGCCCATGAAGCCCACTTAGGCCCATTGAGCCCAAATGAGTCCACCTTGGCCCAAAGCCCATAACATTAGCCAACATTCAGTTTAACCATCATTTCAGTCCAATTGAAACCAAAATTTTATTTACCCACATTAAATCATCTTCTTTTTTCTTCATTTTTTGCCAAATTCACCACATTTCATTGAACCCATTCTCTTCACCAAGCCTCACGAAATCAGTCTAAATCCACCTCCTTATTGAGCTCACCATTTTACCGTCGATCCAGCCAACAAGTCGGAGCACCCTCAGCCGTCGGATGGCTCGCCGGAGAAGCCAGGATCGCTGTCCATCTCTGTCGGTAGGTAAGGGAGTAAACCGGAGCGCGTGGGGGACAGCCGTTGGCTGTCTGCTGAGCTGGTGTAACAGCTGTCGGAGGTTGTTGCTGTTCGATTGGGTGTCGCACGCTGAATCTGTTGAGGGTTGTTGGGTTCCGGTGGCCTATAGCAGCCAACAATTCAGAAAAAAGTGGAGAAAGAGCATATTTCTTTCCACTCATGCGAGAAGAAGAGCAGAGGAAGAGAGTTCAGAGAGAGCAGAGAGCGAGAGGGAGAATCCTGAGCTTGAGGTGATTTCCAAAGCTCCGGCGAGGCGCAGAGGTCCTACAAGCCAGGTACGATCTCTGAATCATTCTTCAATCTTAAATTCATAGCCTTTAGGTCTTCTTCTTTGTTTCTGGAGCGATCCCAAGCGATCCAGATGTGTTCTCTGATCGGGATCGCCCTCTGGTGCCCCGCCATCGCCAAACTCCGGCGACAGAGGTGGGGGGGCAATCCAGGAAGTCTCCTGGATCCCCTAGCCTCTTGTCTTCCAGGAGCTCTCCGTGCTCTGCTGTAGCCACTCCGACGCCTCCAGAAAGCCACGCGAAGATCGCCGGAAAACGTCTCCAGTAGCCGCCGTCGCCGGAGAAGAAGGCTCTGTCCGAGCTTACACATCGCTCCGAGCCACGCCGTGGTGAACCAGCCCTGCGGCGACCATCCTCAGCCTCCCGCAGGTGCGCCCGAGCCTCTGGATCCACGCCGTGAGCCCCCGATTGTCCCAACCACGCCGCTCGCAGGAGGAAGCCGTGACGGCGATGCTCAGCCACCACCTCGCTCCATCAGTCTCCGCGCCGCTCTGGAGTAGCCCCGATGCCTCCTCGCACCTTCCTGAAATTCCAGATCGCAACGTCGCCGCCTCGGGCGCCACCAACAGCCGCGGTTCCGTTGTCGGAGCAGCTCGACGACGAGGTAGGTGGGAGGCCCGTTCCCACCGTTGATTCTGGGATCCACTCTGTTGGATCGTCCCTTCTCACCTCCTTCTTGCTTCCCTTGAGGTCTGATCTCAGATCAGACCACGGGAAGGCTTGTCTGCCCCCCTCCGGCGGTCGTCGCTGGCGACCGGCGTCCCTTTTTCAGTTTTAAAAACATTTAAAACTTTTATTTTAAATAAAATCTGGAGTTTATGTTTTTCTTGCAAATAGGTCCTTCTGGAATTACGTTTTGGTCCTTTCCTTGCATATAGGTCCTGCAATCATTTTTCTAAAATGTTTCAAATAAAGTTTTAACTGAAAATATTACATGTTTTACCCTGAACATTTAAAATAATGTTTTCTGAGTTTAAAACTTTAATAAAAGCCCCCAGAGTCTTTGAAACATATTTTCTTTCAGACATTTTGTCAAAAGGACCTTGCACTTTCTTAAAAACTTC
>JAMKQA010012301.1:0-23424 GCA_024699735.1 Posidonia australis
TATTTACTCTATATATATATATATATATATATATATATATATATACATATATATATATATATATATATATAGCCACTGCTTTCTCTCCCCTCATCCTTCCCTTATATATCTTTCCCTCCTCCTCTTCGAATCCCGTCGACCGCCCTCCGTTTGAGTTGACAGTGGAGGAGACGGGACGAGCATGGGATCGTCTATGGAGGCATGAATAGCGGAGGAAAAGAAGAAAGGAGAGGAAGAAGACAGGCACACCTATCGAAGAGCACTATGCTTAGGTTGACCAAGGTTCAACCTGGACCTGGGTCCCATTCACACATAGCACAACATCAGAAACACAATCAGGGACCAACATTCAGCCACAGAGAGAGAGACATACATAACAATACTAGAATATCAAATTATCCATTAATAAATTATTTTCAAATATTACAATTAATTACATGATTTACATTTACTAGATAATTAGACCTAGATATCACAAAAGGAAATAGAAACTAACGGAATTTATTTTCTATTTGATCAAATTTCTGATGTTTATGCTTGTCTCTAGAAACGAACAGAAACCATTTCTTTTTCCAATAGAGACACAAATACCACTTAAAAAAGTGATCAAAAGGAAACTAATGTCCTTACTTTTGATTTCCTTTGGATTCTAACGACACAAACCCCTCCCCTCCCTCCTTCTAAATGTGTTCTTTTACGAAAAAAAACTAAATCTCACAGGACTGGATTGAGTGGTAGTGATTGGAGAACATAGTAATTGTCAAAAAAAAACATAGTAAAATTACTATCACAGGACTAGATTAAGTTGTAGTGTTGAAAGGAGGCAATTGATACCATGAGAGAGTTTGAAGACGAGGAGTGGAAAGAAAGCCAGATAGCAAGAAGAGAGAAAATGATTGGGTCCCTGCACCGAGCAGTCATATGACCCCATGCATGGCACCTCAAGCACTGAACTCTCTCCTTCCTCCTCTGGAAGGAAGAAACCGGTCTCCAATGCTTATTCCCCAACCTTCCAAAACCACCAAAATCATGAACCACGTGTGCGAGTCAGCTACCAATCCTCTCCCAAACCGGACGCTGACTAGGTCTTCCTTCCTCCTCCGACGATCTTCTGAGCCTGTCCCAAATAGGACGATGCTGCTTATCACCATTAGCCCTTTTCTCCTCAGAGACATCAGCAAACCCTACTCTATCCATCCCCCCCACCTCCCTGAACCCTCTCCTCCATCGCCATCGCTCTCCCCCCTTGACCCCAATACTTCACTGTGGCCTTCTGCTTGATGAGATTTGATTGAAGACATTTAGTTTTTCATAAAACGATATCTGGAAATGTAAGGTTTGTTCTAAATAATAGGTTCTCTATGTATAAAATTGTTAGAACTTGAATCCACGACTATCAAGAGCAGCACATATGAGCTTGTTGTTGCTGATAAGATATTCACTTGTGTCACTTGTCAATTTCTTGTGGTACAAAGGTTGATTGTCTGATGAAATGTTTTCAAATATACTTGTCACAAACACATCAAGAAATCTAGGAGTAAATGCTAATCTGTAAGAAAATGAATATGATGCTACCCTTCAATTGATCCTAAAAAATGCCAACTGGTACAGAAACAAAAGGTGTGCTTTTCCAAAAACAAACATTCGACATTTTCACCTGATTATTTAACTTTTTGAGTAACAACTCATCTTGTTTATCATTTTCTGCCTTTTTTCTAATCATGGGAATGTATCCGGCGCCAAGCAAGAGGAACTGCTCTGAATCACAAACTTATAGATTGTACGTAGAATCTGTAGATAAGGTAATCAGGAAACACTGATAACCATTTTTACTCGAGTACAATTCCTGTCTCACAAAGAAACCTTTGTATCTGTGTTTCCATGAGAATGTTGCAATTTAAGGATCTTATTCTGTCTTGGAGGCATGATGAGTTGGATAATCTTGCCTTTTTAAAATCCAATGAGGTTTCAAGTGCTCAACAGGAGGATATGTCCAAACACAAATCATGGTGATGAGAGATTGGTGTGCATTCAATCTATTGTCAACACTAGTCTAGAAACCTGTGAGTGCAATTCAAGAACATGTTTATGTTCACTTGAATTTCACCAATTTTAGGGTTTTCAGTTCCCTTTCAGTATATGACTTGGATTGTTTGTTGAAGTGTCTATTATTTCCAAATTAAAGTTCAAAAAGCATGAATATATTCAAAGAAAACATAGTAGTTCACTGATATTACACTTGTTAGTCTCCATCTACTTGTCTCCCTTACTGGTTCAGACGTTTTTATAGTGTCCCACTTGCTATTCTCTCTCTGGCTTCCTTTTTTATGGATGCCATCTCCACAAACAATGTGTAACACTGAACTAAACAGACATGGACGTTAAAGAGAGGATATGCTGGTTTTCTTGATGATCCCTATAATCTATCTCCCTTGGTAATTCAGAACTTTGTCTAATTGGTTACTTTCTTTCTCATTCATTTAGGGATGTCACTTCCACCAGCATCACTCCTAATTTCATTCTGAACTAGTCGTTAAGGTTTTGTATAAGTTGCATTTAATCCTTTAATGTCTAAGATTTTGTCCTAAAATAAGTCATTAAGGGTTTAAATGCAATTTATACAAAACCTAAGGACTGAAATGCAACTCCTATAAAAAAACCGATGACTAAAAAGTAATTAAACCAAAAGCTGATGACTAAAAAGTAATTTAAAATCAAAGTCAGGGACTAAAAAGTAACTAAATCTAAAGTTAAGGACCCAAAAGTAATTAAATTTAAAAGCTAGGAATCCAAAACTAATTCTCACAAACTTGAGAGACTAAAATGCAAAATGTCCAAAACACTATTCATCTTCTTCCTTAGACAACTCAAAAATCGTTCAAACTGAGAGTTAAAACCATTCCTTGTACTAACGAACAAAAAGTACAATCCATATACCAACACAAAAATCTCAAGACAATCTACAATTTAGGATAAGAATCACAAAAATCTATTAAGTGGATCACAATAAATTATAAATCAAAGCTCACAAAATACTATGTATAAGTACAGTAAAACCCACGAATACCAAAACACACAGATTTTACTACACTCAACTAAAAATTATAAACAATATATCAAATTAAAGTTTTTGACGAGCTCTACAATTTGATATAAAAAATACAAAGATCCGATAGGTGGATCACAAGAAATCACAATCCAAACCTACGAGCACTATTCACTATATCAAACACCATTAATGACCAATAAATGCTCAATAAATTCACCAAGCATACAAACACTAAGATGACACTATCATACCCCTATTATGATCGATCTAAGAATTTAAAGAGGTCTAAGGGGTGTGTATCGTACATCTAAGGGGTGTGTACCGTACATCGACGATGCGACAGTGACGAGCGACGACACAATCTCCTGCTCCTCCTCCATTACTGCTTAGAATCTCCTCCTCTTCCTCTCCTCCTTGCGGTGACGATAATGACAACACAACAACAAGCGACGGCATAGTCCTCTCCTCCTCCTCTTTGTCATTCTCCCTCTATCACCCCCTCTCTCTTGTTGTATATAAAAGAGAAGAGAAGAGAAAAAGGAAAGAAAGATAAGAAGAAGAAGAGAGAAGGTAGAAGGGAAAGAAAGTTAAAGGGGAAAGAGACTCTCAAGTTCTCTCCACACTTTCGCCTCCTCTTTACTACACTCCCAATTAGAGACAAGAACAAGCCTCCTCTCAAAAGCAGCAAACCAAAGAAGAACTCGAGTACGTGTCTGTGGTCACGAGTGCAAGCACCCAACTGAGGATCCGACACTCAACAACCTCATGTACTAATTCAAAGACCACATGACAAGTACCCTTCAAGGCATTACCACGTGCAAGTAAGGTTACGAGTACAAAACCATTACCACACAACCATTTACAACTCAAGTAGTTCATGCACGAGGAAAATAGCTGTCAAGATTCACCATAGCCACCACAACCTCTAAAACAATCCTTTGGATTTCCACAAGGAGCCATACAGTATCACAACTTCAGAATACTAAGATTTGATGTCTAAAACTCAATTGCGACGCCAATTCCACGAAATGCAACTTGGAATATTGAATTCTGAATATTGAATTTTTCGTGCTTGTAATCCACGTTGGAAAATTGTGCCAGTAAGTCACGTCAGAGATACGCACTACCATGACATGTTAAAAATCCGCACTAACAAACCACGCTCGCAAGTTGCACCTGACCTACATAGACCACAGGTGTTATACACGTGCCTACGTAGGTCCAACATAAGACGTACCACACTTTACATCTAACACCAAGAAAGTCGGAAGAACACCAATGAAATATTTGACTCAAAGTATTGTTTCAAATCTGGGTCATTACAATATATTATGAAGATATTCCTTGTATACCCCACCATAGTGGTCATTGTTTTAGCAGTATTGTTAGAATTTAAATGTATTTTTTATGATATCAAGTTGATTGGAATTTATTTTGAATTTTGAGTGATTTTATTCTTTTGACTTTGTAAAATATTTTTATTGTAGTTAAAGTGGTTCAATTTTGTTGGTTAAAGATTCTTTGGCTTGCCACCATTTTAGTGAGTTTTTGTTACAGAAATATAGTATATTTATATTTGAAGAACATTCATATTCAAACACATTTGAAGAACCGTATGTTAACCTCGACATTATATTTGAACATATATATGTTGGAACAGTTTGCGTCGTTCAGCCTAAAACCAGGTTGAGCGATCGATCTCGTAACTACCTGCTAGTTTCGACATTATATTTGAACATGTACGAAAATCATATGTTAATCTTGACATTATATTCTAACATACATGATTACGTATGAATCTTTTTTCCGTTTCCCATTAATGTATAAATCTTTATCATATAATTTCTTTCTTTGTTATTTTCTGAAGCATGTGTATGATAACTGCAACGAAATTCTTTCGTGGTGATTAATAGACCCTCACAAGAAGTAGGTTGGGAAACGTCTATATATTAAAAAAATCATAATAATATTTCAAGATTTGTTAGAAAATATAAATTTCACTGGAACGTAGAAAAAAACACTAACCTCGATCTGAAGCCCTAGACTAAATAAACCGTTCACCCCTCGTTAGGCGGTTTCTATGTTCGAGTGCCGAAACCATTGTGGGGGCACCCTTTCACCCCTTGCCATTCTACAAGGAGAACCATAGGTTTGCCCATGCACAGCCTGCGCTCCAGCAGACAACAATTCCTCGTCGATGCCAATCTTATCCTCCATGTCTCTCCAGAAGGGGAGCCGGGAGCCCACGTCATCACCGAGCCGACACTGGCAGTTCTCCTGTCCACCTAAAGCAGTCCTACGAAGACGTCGCTCTCACGAAGGGAAGCTATGAGCCTACGGTCCGATGAAAATCATCCTGGTTGACGTTAGCTTTTGCCATTTACGTGGGAGGACATATATTTCCCTGAAAAGTCCGGTAACCCCATATTAACCCGTAATGTGGATTCATTACCTGTTTTTTGGTTAATTATCGTAATTATATTTTTGATAAGGATTGATTGTTATAATAATGACCCTGTGAGGATTTAATAAACTCTCCTGTGTTCTTAGAATGGCAATCAGATACATGTCGTTCTCCCGTAGCTTTCTGATGTATGCCAACTCTCTCTAAGGATTTGCAGGGCACACGATCTACTATAATTATTGTAGTGGCTAACTATTCATGTTCATATTTCTAACGTGGGCCATGTTCATACTCACGTCACTATTCTGGGTCAAGGTGGAATTAAAAATTCCCAAGTCCTAGTATGACACATGGGTTTTATTTATTTTGGGTTAGGCTCAAATAAAGTCGAAATGAGTCTAATTTTGGAGGGTACTTAATTGATTTATTCATGTTAAAAAAATTATACAAAATAAAAAAATAAACATCTACTAATGAAAATAGATATCCACTAATAAAACAGACGTCCACTTTTATTGAACAAATGTTTGTTTTTTTTAGCAGATTGCATTGTCCATGAAAACGAATGTTCATTTTTATAGAGAAGACATTTGTTTTCTGATAGAATGCCTTGTCTCTAAAAGTGAACGATAAATTTCTTAACTATTATATGTTTATGTAAATAAAATATATTATAAAATAATTACTTTGAATTAAAAATTAATATTCATAATCTTATTTAAGACTTACTTCAGACATAAACCTAATTGAGTCAAGAATGGATCATAAAAAAGAACTTGAGTCAGACCATGTCCATGCGTTTGGCATCAAGTTAAGGCCTATTGCGAGCCTAAACTAGACCAAGTCAAAAATGCGCTCGAATCATACCTTGTCGTCATCGAATTCAGCCTCAAGTCTATGCCAAATTCAAAGCGCAAATTGAACCGTGTCGAACATTAGGCCATAAGAGAAAACCCTTGACTTTAGCTCAACCCCTGATCCTATCAACATTGGGTCAAGTCACTATGAATGCCATTATCAACAAGGTCAATCCATTTATTTAGGCCAAGCTAACCTTATTTCTAAGAATCTATTTGACAATTAAAGTAGATTATTGATTTTATTTTTTTTTATGTTGGTAAGTCCAAATCTAAAAAATCCAAAAAAACTAAATAATATGAACATTTTGAATTTTTTCCTTTTTCTATTAAACAAATATTATTTCTCATCATCCCTTTTCAAATAATTCATCCTCCAACCCAAAACAACTTACCCCAACAAACCATCTTGTCTTCCCAAACAACAATGTTTGCATGGGAGGGACAAAACACAATGCTTTAATCCATCAAGTACACAAAAACAAGAAATCAGGACAACCCACTCTCAACTTGGTTAGGTTCATCAACCTTGCACTAAACTGTCTAAACACCCGGATCATGTTATATATTGCATATTACATAGCAAAATATATTTACAGAGTTAACTAAACTAATACAGAAGGCCAATAATATGGAAGAAAAACACAGCCTTCACATCCAAAATCCATATACACCCGCGTCCCTGCTTATCATAGTCCATCTACCTTTCACTAAACTGTCTAAACACCCCAATCATGTTATATATTGTAAGATTACATAGCAAAATATATTTACAGAGTTAACTAAAGTAATACAGAAGGCTAATAATATGGAATAAAAACACAACCTTCACATCCAAAATCCATATACATCCACATCCCCGCTTATCATAGTCAAGCTTTACTTCATCAAGCTCTGAAAAAACGAGCTACGAACTAGACATTCGCTGCTTGTTTGATATATAACTTCTGTATAAAGCCACGGGAATTATTTATATCTTAGTGAAGCCCGGGAGGCTTGTGTTTCACCCTAGGGCTCCTTGGGGGCCACCAGCAGCTATTTTCCTCTCACCTTTATCGACCTTGCTCTCTGAAGGAAGCTTGCTTCTGGGCTTCACTTTCTTCACCTCTTCACACGTGTAGATGATTATTTTCCTTGCCATTTTGCAGAACTCCCTGCAAACATTTCATAATAAGGAAATCGTTTCATGTTATGATTCAGAGGATAAACAGAACAAGCACAAATATCAAAGGGAGGTTTATGATTTAAATTACAGCCATGGATCATCGCCCACAAGCATCATATCGCCTTCATCATCAGTGTATACGACCTCCCACTTGTTGCGGTGATGGAGCTCCCCTTTGATATCAAACATTTTTTCCAGTTCAGTTATTAGCCCTTCGTAGCTATCGAGCAATGTCAAGTCCACAGCTCGGCCGACTGCAATCCCTTGCATTTGAACCTTTTTATGTAAGACAGAACATTATCAGTACAAATGTTTAGCCTTTTTCATCTTAAGAAAGGAAAAACAAATAATTGTGACATCAAGTGAATTCTCAACCTTAGTACGGCTTCGAGTGGAGACTGTGGAGTTGCCCTGCTTGCTCTGGATCACCTTTGGAGTCATCTGCAACATCAGTTTTTTATCTTTTGATGTCTGTGAAAACCCTGATTGTTGGTCGGAGTCAACCAAAGATGAAGTGGTATGTATGGGTTTCTCTTCAGTGGTGGTGCTGTACATGCTGATGTGACCAGCAGCTGCTTTCTCAGAGCAAGATGGGGTGGAGTTGGCCAACAATTCAATTCCAAACAGCCGGCAACCACCACTGCTATCTGGCTTCTTATACTGCTCTGAGATTATTCCAGGCGTAGTTTTAGAATTTTCAGCTACAAACCCTGCAAAGAAAGGCCAAGGAGAAGCTGTCTGTTGCTCTCTATCCATGTCTTGGAACAACTTCAGTGAAACATCTGCAGTCATAGATGATGCACTCTTTGGTGGGGTATGGTGATCCTTCAACCAACCATCCAGTCCTGCATGACTCACGACAATGTTGTTCTTAATATCATTCGATTTTGTAGGCCACACAACCTGGGTGTCACAGCTATGTGCTTCCATGTCATTCATTGCAACTGAATCATGTAATTGTGTTGTTCCAGGGTACCAGAATTGTGAACTAGCATCTAGATATACAACAGTGAACAACATTTAAAAGATTATTATTTCAATTTTCTAAATATTTCATATTACGAGTGTCAAAGAGCAGAAGAAGGTAAGTTTTGTACCCAGGGTTGGGAGATCCACAGAGGTTCGAGATCTTTTAGCCTTTGTGAAAGCTGGTTGAGCTGCAGCGGAGGTTGTTGAAGCTGTGAAAGGTTCTATCTCCCAAGGAGATACCCTGTCTGGTCTTTGCATACTGGTGGCCTCATCCCAATGAACCTGCAAGTAGACCTAGCTCTAAAGCATTGCTAAAGATGGAGATATCTGGTTGATTATTATGAAACATTTGATCAAACCTTTAAGGATCTCCACTTAGAATCTGTCCACTGGGAGGAAGTGTCTCCAACCCCAACTATGGTCCCGGTACACCTGACGAGAAGAAGAAAATATCAACTTCCAAGACATGTGGCAAAGTAAAGCAATTCTCATTTTACTGGAAAATGGTACATTATGTTTTACCGTTTTTCTGGCGTGTCCTCCCCTTCAAATCTCATTTTGAATCTCATCCCAACTGAGAAACCATTCTTAACAGCATCCAAATACCTTTTTACATCAATTATGAATTGACTAGTCCTGATTGAGATTCCAATTTCCAAGAGTGTGAGCTATAAGTATGATGACATCGACTCCATGTAACAAAGGATATAGGACTTCTAACCTTGGTTTGTAGAAAACAGTGAAGAGGCTATTTGTCATCACAGCGTGTGATGCAGTTGCAAGCACTCCAAGATGCATGCTCTGTCTTGATATCACAGATGATGGCATCAAGCTCTGCTGACGGGCAAGCCTCCTAACCCCCACTCTCAGTTCACCATTCTCTCCTCTGTGAAAAGGTGAGTAACTCAACAGGTATTGAAAAGAAAATCTCCTACACTTAAAAAATTTATGAAGGTCACATCAAAATAAAATAAAATAAAATAAAACCTCATGAAAACGAAGGCATCTCCAGCAACCAATCTTTTGGAAGTCACAAACGTACTCCATCCCGTAGTAAGTAGATGTCTCCTTGGTTGACCTGCTCATATAAGAGTAATAATTATTATTAATTAACAAAACAACAGAATGAATCCTTATCTTAGAAGCACTCAAAGATAGGACAAGTAAAAGTAATCCAACCAAGAAAATGAAGTGTAAGCATCATTGATCTCTAATTTTATTAAGCAGTAGAAGAAAAGGTTGAGATTCATTCATACCCCTGAAAATGTGCTTGAAACGCCATTCGTAGCCATGAAGATCTTTAGCAGTAAGCTCCTGAGTTGGGGTCTGTTGTGACATATCCTAGAGTTGGCAACAGGTACCATCCATGAGAAATAAAACATACAAAGAAAAAAAAGGCAAAATAATAAATGGAAATCAAAGCAACACCATAGGGGAAAAGGGTTGATGTGGGTAGAGACTAACGAGTGGAGGAAGGCAGTCGTTTGCGTGTCTTCGCAGCACAGAAAATCCCCCATGGGTGCTCGTATCAGAAGCTGTCAAAATCTTACAGAAGGAGTGGACCTTCTGCTTCGGAGCGTCTGAGTGGTTGGAATCAGGAATCACTGGTTCGTTCTGTTGCAGAAATAGAAATGAATCATGTAAAACATATCAGAAAGAAGCAAAATTGAATAGAGCCCAAGTGGTAATATCCTACTTCTGGCAAGGGAAGCAAGGTTATTTGCGCATAAACTTCATCTGTCTCGCGTTCAGCCTGGAAAAACAACAACCAATTTCAAAATCAACTCCACACACAAAAAAAAAAAAGTTTCACTTTTTTCTGTAGCAATGAGCTGAGAAATGAAAGCCTCACTCTGAGATGGGTATAAACAACACGGCAAAGAATCTTGGACGGCAAATTAATGAGAGGAATCTGTTGACCCAATTCCTGGTTCGTAGACGCCTCCAGCTGCAACAACACAAAACACGCCCCAAAAAATCCATAATGCACAGTAACACAAAAGCACCAAAGATAGAAAAAGGACCCAAAAGAACCAAACTTTCGTTCTTTGACCTGTTCCATGTGACCCTGTGGGAAGTAGAACATCCTTTGCCCTTCGGACGGCACCTCGACCAACGGCCCAGCACATGCTTTCCACAGCTCCTGGTAAAGCTCATCTCCCCCATCGCCTACACACAAACCAAAAACTCCACACACTCAGAGAACCCAAAGAGAACCCACAAAAAAGCATTGCCAACCGGCGTTTCTCACCGTATTCGGACCTACAGGCCATCGAAAAGGGAAGAACAGCAAGAAAACCGAGATGGGTACTCGTGGAATGATGTTATTAAAAAACCGACACTGGGTAATAGTCACCACACCACCATCATTTATGGAACTCTAGAAAACGGCCACGGCCACAGATGGGAAGAGACAAAGAGGAGGGAGAGAAAGAGACAGCGAGAGAGAGAGAGAGAGAGAAGTAACGGAAAAGAGAGAAGAGGAGTCCGGCAATTCCGGCGATCTTTCTTGATGCCCTCAGTTCCGGAAACCGCAGAGGTAGTGGTGGTGGTGAGGGGGCTGGAGCATTCCTTACTTCCGAAAGGAGGCAGTGGTCTCCATCACGATGGCTTCAGCTGGGGGGGGTGTGGGGGGCAGGGGGAGGGGAGGGCAGAGAGATTAACTATGGTCGAGTTAAGGGGACCAGTACGGCGAAATGGAAATGGTGATGGACTGGTGGAGGTGGGGAGGTGGTGCGACAGTGGTGGTACCGGTACGGCTGGTGGTGTCCGAGACAATGAAACGGCAGCCAGCGCTTTCGCTTCTCTGGGTGGGGATGTTGGGAGAATTTGTTTTCTATTATCCCCCATGATTCCCTCCTTTGTGCATAAACAAGCTTCAGGGAGGTTAGTCGTTTGGTTCCGAAGTCCTCATAATTCATGAACGTAGAGGAGCCATATGAAGCTGGTGACCTTCACTGGTACATGAACTTAATAGAGCTTTGTAACTTCAAGCGCATAGACTTACAATTTATGAAAATTAACTAGTAAGGTTGAAATTATTAGGTCAGTATTTTTACTAAATAAAAGTAAAGTAATGAATTTTGATGGTAGCAAATAAGTATACTTTACGTAATAAGGGTATTTTTGTCATTTTACATGAGAAGTCTAATTTAGTTAGGTTGTGAAATATATCATGTAATTTCTTTGATAAATAATTTTATTTTATTGTTTTATGAAACTTAATGAGTAAAGATAGTTTGGTCATCATAAATAAATATCATATAGTATTATATATACAACGAATATTATTATTATTATTATTATTATTATTATTATTATTAAACGAAAATAATAAATCTTGATGATATACATAAGGGGTAATTCTATCTTTAATCTTTAAATGTAGAAGGTGAGGTCATTTGCTCTTTTTCCTTAAAATAAAGTTAAGTTAATAGGGTAATTATTAAACATGTCAATATTTTTCAAATTCATTTAAAATAGGGAAATTGACTCATTTTATAAATATCATATGTATTTTCTTATAAATGACAAGTCATATAATAATATCTTGATAATTACAAACTTTTTAATAGCATACATGGAATAAGGGTAGTTTTATCATTTAATGAATTTTTCCATATCGGTAAGTTTTATATGACGATGAAGCCATGAAGGTTCATTGTAATATAATCTTAATATTTTTTCATAGTAATGAATGGAATAAATGTATTTCTTTTTTCATGTATTTTATTAAAGTTATTTTCCATTTTTGACAGTTTTATTTCACGATATTGACAAAAAGATGATATTTCAAAGCTGCACTTGTTTTTGTGGAACTTTATCACGTCAACTTCGCACCAAATAAAAAGACTCTTAAAGTGTTTGAGAGCAAAATTCATGGACTATTATTGTTGGGACATGGACTAACACGTCATTTTAATTTCCCAAAAATGGTCTCCATGGTTAACCTCACACTTTGAAAATCTCCCAAAAAAATCAAATGACTAACTCGTCACTTTGAAGAATTCTAGAAGACCATTAGCGTTTTTGTCCTTCTTGAAATCAAGACGTGGCCAAGGTGGAGAGAGAAACTAGTAACCATATGATTGTGGACAATTATCTGTAACTTTCCATTTACACCATTACTTTTATTGGAATGAGAAATTTGTTAATCTCGGATGAATCTTACATTTTTAACCATAACATGGTATATGCGAGAGATTGTAAATAAAATTACAAAATGTTAGATGTACTAAAATAAAGTGAAACTATGGTTAATGAAAATTTACCTTCTAAAAGTTGATATTAATAGTTCTCTTATCTAGAAATGATTTTCTTTTCGTTTTTTTTTTTTTTTTTGAAAAAGATGAAAAACTTAAATCCATGATGCACAAAAGTCACACAACTTGGTACATGCCACTAGAGGTTGAATCTTTAGTAACAAGTACTTCTTGTCCATAAAAATGTTGAAAATTATCATTGATTACATTAACAGAAGTACATAAATGATTGAACGAGTCATGTCCCATATTTTTCTAGACTACTTATCTTAGACCTGTCAAATGGATCATGTCGTATATAAACGTATACATTATATGTATATGTTGAATTCAAATACGACCCATTTAATTATCGTGTACCTAATACTAAACCCAAACACGAATTGTCTATTAGCGTGTATACACGACATGACCCATTAAGTACACGTTTAAGTGAATCATGTCGTTTTGACACGATAACGATCCGATTGACACGAGTACATGTTTATTACACGGTTACACGTTTAATACAAGATTACACGTTTAGCATACGTTTAACGTTTACACATTTTGTTCACGTAGAAAATGATGTTTTTATAATATAATTTTTTAATAATACAAAATAGACCTTATAAAAGATATAGAAAGGAAATAATAAATTATAACTCAAAATGGAACCTTTTCTATTTGTTCTTATTTCTTAATATACATATTTTGGAATTCCACACTTCCCAAAAAGGCAAAAGAAATTTTTCTATCCTAGAAGATCCCAATGTCCAAATATATCCCATCACAAATAGAAAAAGATGCCAAGGCACGTTTTCCTAAGATAGAATGTTAGTCACCCACGTAACACTAACAACACCAGAATTAATTGCAAATGGACAAATTACCATTAAAGTCCAAACAACAAGGTCGATGGCATGGTTGACTTTTAAAAACTGCAGTTGGACCGAGCATCGCTGATTGGAACGGCCTAGATGGTAGGGCTGTTTTGGACCCTTGCGAGCACTGGTCGAAAAGTGTGTTTTCCTACTCTGCCAGTCATTAGATTGCTTATTTAAATCATTAAATATAATGTAGATTGCATAGAATGCTTACAAAATTAGAAAAAAAGAAGAAGAAAGAAATCAATTCGAAAATCATTTTCTTTAGCCCCGCAAGTTTTTTTTTAATATAAAATATAGAAAAGTAAACCGAAAAAAAGAAGGGTCGTCCTTGGATATATTAGTCGAATTATCGGCCCCTACAGACCTAACAAAGCGATGGAATAATCATTTTCTTTAGCCCTGCAAGATTCTAGACCTTTTCCCCCTCGCTTTGTTATCTGGTCACGTCCCGTTAATCCAATGACAAATCTTTTCACAGCTTTTCTCGTTGTGTCTCCATCCCACGTGCACCTGTACATCTTTGCCCGTTCATCAGTGCCCCCCAAAAAAAAGAAAATCTGAGCACATCAGTCAAATCTGCGTGTGGTGTGTGTGCGTATGTGTGGACAAAGCCCATTAATTATAGCCTCTGTTAATGTGGCATGGATCACACACGTGTGAGACGATATGTTTTTGGCATGGGTTGGGGCGTGTGTTCGTGTGTGATGTGATAATCACTCGCTGTGTTTTATGGCCTCCTCTTCTTTCTTTCTTTTTTTAACGGGTTGGATGGAGTTTCACGAGCATCCGATGTTATGTTGTCCTTTTTCTGTTCTGTTCTCTGATGTGGGCTCTAGTGACAAACAAAGTTCGGAACAGTTATTGTCCGCGGGTCGGTCACTGATGAGCTGATTTTAAGGATTCAGTGGCTTTTGTCCATTAATTTTGATTAGATCGTCTCACATTATTTCAGTCAAACATCACAAGTACATGTTCAGATGTCATATCTCTCTCTCTCTCTCTCTTGTTGGAAGCAGAGTCATCTGCAACGAGCTCATTGTGATTACGTAGCCTGAGCGTAATCATGGGCGCAATAGTGACAGAAAAGATCAGCAGCAGAAACCATAGCAGCCTACACCAGAACAAGGAGGAAACGGCATAAGCTATGACAAAGAACACTTTCTGTGATATTGTGTTGATTTTTTTTTATTTTTTATTTTGCTTGTGAACTAAGATGTTATTGTGGTGGTTAATTTCTACTTTAGAGAATAGATGGGACTATGAAAGCGAGATCTAACTTTGCATCCACTCATGGGATCCAAACTGATTGGTTGGTTGGTCTCAAGTAAGCAATAAACAAGTTGGTATTAGTAATAACAATTAGCAAGGGATGAGAGTCACAAGTGCGATCGACGAATCGGAGATGGATGACTAGGGTCCCAACCATCACTAGCATCGTGACATTTACTAATCAATGAACTCTGAAACTTTCTTTCTTGATTTATAATCACGGATTCAAGTAGTAAAGTCTCAATATGATTATACGATAAATTGAAAATTGATTCTTGTAGACATAAAAAATGTAGGCTATTTTAGAACAAAAAGATTTAAACGATTTCAAACATGAATCTTTCGTGTAAAGATAGACGGCTTATCATCAAATCATTTTTTCTATTTTTTTCATTTGTTTGGGATAAGCTCTGGTCTTTGGTTTTGAATGTCAACTATAAATTTCTTTTATCACAGTAAAGATTCTAGGTCTTGCATGCATAAGAAGAAAAGCCAATATACCTATTCAATTCTTAGGAAGTGCATGTTGCACATAACAATTAGAAATCCTCCTCTCATCATTTAAATTCTCTTATAAACACCATTATCAATGGTTACCTCCTTTAGGTTTTCGTTCCTTCCAATCAATTTCTTGATCTATTACAATCTTTTCATCAAAGAAAAACCTACACATTTCCTTTCTATGATTACCAAAATAGACATATATGAAATATTCACTTTCAATTGGTGCATGTAACTCATAGCTGAGGGTTCAAATCTACAAGTGATAGATTATTTATGAAATTTTTAAGATTATTTTCCTACTATTTGAATATGAGTTTTCTTTCTAAGTATGGATGGATATATAACTTATTTACAGCTTGATCTTAGAAAAAAAAATCCCCCACTTTCAATAGTGCTTGCAACTTTCAAGAGGAAACAAATAGTCTCATAGAAGTGTTCTCGAATAAGACTTGTAATCAGCATCTTATGCTGTGCATTGTTCCTCCAAGTCCAGATATCAAGATCCAAAAGAAAAGCAAATAGATTTACATTTTGAGTTATATAATATTGTAGGAATTTTTTTTATCACAATAACAGCAACATGGGCATCCATACGTGGATCTGGCGAAATTCCCTCCCTATAGGATGCCAGGGCATCTCCTCTGGTGACGAGGAATTGCAAGAAAGAAATGGATTGCAAATTCCCAATGGTTGCCCCACCCATCCATCCATCCATCAAGTTAAATAATTGAAACATCATGCACCTAGTGTACTCCTTACACAGTTTATCACATCCATGCATTAGTAAATAAACCCAACAACAAGTACACATGAGATGATGGCCATTGGTGGGGAGTGTGGGATTAGATGGATGAATGGATTCTTTTGAGGGCACGCCCTCATGTGGAGACCAAGATTAGTTGGTGTCCGACTTCAATGCCCTCAACCTTGAACTCTCTTTGAATGTAAAATAAGAAAATAAGAATAAGTAGAAAGTGGTATTAATATTCTGATAATATTGCTATTCAATTTGAAAGTGATTTTTGTATGGTGAATAAGTGTGTATAATGAGACATTTTGGTTTGGATAAAAAGTAAAATAAGTATCAGAATAAGTGTGGAATAACTAGAAAATATGTAAATTAATAATAATTAACTTAATTATTAAGATATATATCTAATTTAAAGTATATATACATCATATTATATATGTATTAATTTTTAAACAAAAAGTAAACACATCATATACATACATGTATCAGAATAACTTAGCTGTAACACTCAAAAAATTCATTTGCCTTGTAATTATTCAAATTAATTTTAACTGTGGGTGGGTGTTACTCACATGAGACCTCATTCTGATAGCTTGGTTGTTGATGTTTTGAGTATTGCCTCTTTATTTTGGCCACTGAATTGACTGGACTCACATATTACTACTGCGTATTCCTTATGTGTGTAGCTCCCGTGTTTTGGTGTTGTGTAATTATTCTGCGTGATTCATTCAATTAATTCAGTTTGTTGGTGGATTGGTTGGTGCACTATGCCTGTACTTGGAGTTGTTCGACTGGTGAGGAGGAGTGGTTGTTGGCCTCATTGTGTGGTTTGGTCAGTGTATGAAGAGTCGTTGGCCATGGAACTTATAGGTGTGCATGTGGCCACTTACCCCCGATCCACGGTGTGACCATGCCGACGGAGGGGAATCGCGCTCCCACGCGATCGGGACCGCACGGGAGTTGGTAAGGCCATGGCAGATCCGATGATTCCAAGGATGGGAAAACGACTCGAAAACATCAAAAAGCGATATGAGGGTAAAACGTGGAGTCACCACCTAGTCTATTCAAAATCGGAAGACAAGGAAAACCGTATTGGAAAAATAAAAGAAACTTGAAGTCGAAAGCGAATAAAAGATGACGCATGCCAAAAGGATTCGACACACGGATCATTGCGAACCGGAGAAAGGGTATGGACTCCTATTATGTACGGGGAAGGGGTTAAGCACCCCTACACGCCCGATGAATCGGTCTTTCTCGGAATCTCGCTCGCGTGCATGCAAATGTGGGCACTTAGATGTCAATTAATGGGGTTATATGGATGATGCAAGAGAGATAAATCATATGGCTAAAAGGGTATGACATATTGAAAACTGAGTGCAATCAAAACAAGAGACAAAAAACTGAAATATAGGATGCAGGTGTGGTGGGACTGATGGCTAAGTTGAGCCAGATTTTACCCTTGGATGACCCACGCATGTGCCATGCGCAGGTCACTCGCGTAGCCACGACGTGCCTCCTAGAGATGTCATAGCTATTTGCCATCATGGCCTTATCCCAGATACACAAGAAGTATAATGCAATGACTACTAAGATGTAGAGGAGATATATTAGGCTAGGACTCATGCGTTGGCTAAGAATCGAGAAAAGCCACTTCATCAGGGAACATTCAAGCAAAAAACAAGGGATGTGAGCAAATCAAAGAGTAAAACCATGCTAAAAGAAACAAAACATGCATGAATGACCTAGAATAGGATAGGTGTGGCCTTGACTTGGTCGGGTCAGACCCCACCGGGCCCTGAGTGATATGCACATATGGGGCGTGCTATCGAAGCGTGCAGGTGGAACAGGGGCCAAACCTTCCTCATTTATCGCTCCTCCTTGAAGAGCAGGGCATCACCGAACGACGAGGGTCCCCTCGGAGCTCGAGGGGGTCACCACAGCACGATGAGAATGCATGAAAACCAATGAGATGTAGGGGGTTATCCTCCCCACCCCACCATCATCGACGTCAACGTCGGCTTCCCTCCGACGAGCCTCCATAGGAGGTTCCGGCTTGGAGGCAACTCAGTGGCTCAGGGGAGCGAGAGGAGGAGGAGAAGCGCCATCAGGACAGGTCGAGTCGGGTGTTCAGGGGCCAGAGCCTCGCACTGGCGTGGGTCGACCGTCGGTGGGGAGAATGCAGGATGCAACGGGACAGTAAAGAAAACCACGAGAAAATGGTGTAGAAAGATCAAATTCACGCTCCTAAGTTATCCTCTGGTAAGATGGTAAGAGAATGTTACCTAATGGTGGCCTTGACTGTCGTCGGTGCTGGTAGACTATGGGCTCCGGTGAGAGGCTGGACGGTCGGATGCTGGGCTGGTGATGGGCTGGGGATGGTTCGGGAGTAAGCGGAGTTCGGCTAGGGAGCTTGGGGCGTCCGTTGAAGGGAGGAAAAGCGGGAGGTGGTCAGAGTTGGGTGTTGGGTTCACTGGTTTCAGGTTCTCTCCGGCTTAACTCCCTGGGTTCTCTCTGCCCTCCCCTCTTGCGAATGCCTGGGTGTCCCCTGGTTGAAGGAGCTCGAGGGGGTTTTGGTGGTTGCTCCTGACATGGTAAGTAGCTGATGGCATGGGTGGCAAAGTGTCAAGGATGTTAGGGGTTGGCTCGCCGGCATGCTGTAGAGGTGGCGTGCAGCGACGGGCAGCGCAAGGCATGGAAGGCTGGTGGCAGGGCGTGGAAGGTTGGATATGTCAGGCATGCCGAGGGACAAATCGACGCTCCGTGCATGACATCGCTCGTACGAGGTACAAGGTCGTACAATGAAAGTGACAAGTCAGGCGACACTCGTCGTGTTGCCTTAGCCCTAACGCACGCTCGGGCCATGCAATCGGGCCACGCATGTCATTGGGCTAGAGCACACGGGCTGGGTTTTAAGTGTTAGGCTTAGTTGGATGAGTCGAGTTAAGGGTAATTAGAGGTTTTGGGTTAATCTAGGTTTATGGGCTTGGTTGGAGAACTAGGGTAAGTCCCGGTCAGCAGTCTAGTTACACTCTTTGCCGGATCCGCCTGCCAACATTGGATAGAAACCAGGGTGTCTACACACGGCTATATAAGGAACAAGGTGTATGTAACACGCTTCATCCTCTTCACCAATTCCTCGAACACAGTGGAGTGTGAGAGAGTGCCAATCTTCCAAAGTTTTCTTCTCCTTGTTCTTCCTTTTTTTCGAGCTTCTTCTCCTCCTTTTTTCTCCATTTGAGAGAGAGAGAGAGAGAGGTGTGAATTGAGCCTGGTGTAGTGGGTTCGAGGGTGCAGTGAACTTCAACCATCTTTCCAAATGGTGTCGTGAGCTTGTGGAAAGGCCGCGAGGAGTTCCAAAGAGGTGGTGATCATTGACGATTCAGTTTGTTGGCCAATAGTGAGAAGGAGCTTTATGCACACTATCAGGTGCAAAACCCACCCTTTTCTCTTCAGTTTCGCATGAAACTGTTGTGAATGTGTTGCTCAACATGATATGGATACTTGGTAGTGATTTCATGATTTTAAGAGATTTTTGGTGAATTTTATAGTGATTATTTGATGCCCTATTACTGTTCACCTATTTGTGCTTTCCGTCTTTGGATTTTTATATCTTGAGCCATGGGCGTCGGATCGTAGTGATTTTTGTTCTTAATTGTAGAATACTCTGATGCCTTCGTTTTAGTTATTTTTTGTAGATTTTATAGTTGTGTGCAGTGAGATCGTCGGAGTTCCTAAGAATAGCGATGGTTTTTGGTTTCTACACTTAGTTTTACGTTGAAGCTCTGGATTTTGGGTGGAACCGTAGGTTCCTACCGTGGGTTAGTCCTGTGTATTGGCCCTACAGGTTGGTCATACGTTTTGGGCCTGGCAGTGGGCCCAAAATTGTTGCAGTGGCCCAGTTTTAGTGATTTAAATATTGCTAAATGGTATTTTAGTTTTGTGGATATTATAGTAATATAAAAATATTTTGAAAATGATTTTGAAAAAATGTGGAAATGTTTTGGAAAAGCGTTTTCCGTGATTTTTAGTGGTGGACCAATAGACCAAAGGGTCGTATTGTCAAGACTAGAGAATGTGACGACATTCTTGAGTAGTCGAGTACATCACCTAGGTTGAGGTTAGAGACCAATTAAGAGGCTGCAGGCAAATTTTCATCGGATCCTAGAGGTATGACACTCCTAGATTGTCATCCACGATATTGAAACTGAGACCCATGGATCGAGGTACCTTCTAGACCTAGAGGTATGATACTCTAATTGTTCCAAGTACTAAGACTCAGGATGCCGTCCGGACCTAGAGGTGTAACACTCCAATTGATCTAGGCACCATAGTGAAGACGTCGAGAAGGCGTATCTTGTGGGTGTTTGACCAATACGAGTAGAGCACGTGTCCTGTTTATGATAGAATCCTTAAAGAGGACGGTTTTTCTAGTGTGGTTAGCCTTTGGAGGGTTCTTCAGGTGGAGAGATATCATGATGGACTTGCTCCTCACAGGGTGATTTGTCCATAGCAATGCAGTGCAATTTAGTGGTTACTTGTAGCCGAAGTTGGTTGCTTGACGTCGATCTGTAGGAAATATACTCTGCGATATGTTATTTTGATAATGACAAAATTAATGCTAATATTATTATTTGAGAAATATTTTAGTTCATATATTGTGAAGCATGTTTTAAAAGAAGATTTCATGAAAAAGATACATGAAGGAAGAATCATGAAGTTAAAATCAAGTTGATCTCAAGGTAGAAGTCAAAGGAAGATATTCATGAAGATTTTATGTTCATTTTATATCTATATTAGTAAATTATTTGATGTAAAAGTGTAAATTATTAATGTAAAATCATAATGTAAGTAAGGTTGTTTTTGACACACTAAAATTCTTCGATATATCGAAAAGTACGAATGTAACTAGGGGTCCAACAGTCGCTTGATTCGGCACTCCTAGGATTTTTAGCATACCTAGTCAGGGAAATTTAGTTGGCATTATGAAATATTTCGGTATACCAAATTGACTGTGAGTTTAGGTATACAGGGGAAAACAACAAACCAAAAATTTCCGGTCTACCCTTTTTAACTATCCATTGCTGACTGTTAAAGAGACGTTAGAAACAAACTTGGCACCATCAAACTACTATAAATAGAGGTGCTATTGCCTTAGTGAGGATACACATTGATAGACTTACTATATTTGCTTCAGTTAAAGAGTTTTGTGAACAAAAACTCCATTTCAAAGCTACAAAAGTCTGAGCAAAGAAAAGAGTGAGCTGTGACTTCCAATTCTACATTGGGCTTTAAGAGATTCAGTTTCATTTTCGTCAAGGTTCCTAACTTCTCGGATTGTGAGAAGTGACAAGGAGTGTACAAGGAATTGGTGAGATCAACCAACAAGTAAGTTTTAGTTTAGTAGAATCTCGAAGGAATTTCGAGAAGTGGACTAGGCCAGGGTTGGCCGAACTACTATAAAAAAATTTATTGTTCTCATTGTCTGTCATCCCATTCTATGCTTGTTTAATTTAGTCATTTCAACTATGTTGCTATACTTGTACTTATAATTATTAATGAACTTAAAAAATAATTAGTTAAAATTGAAAAATTACTAAATTTCTCTATTCACCCCCCTTTAGAGAAACCTCTTGATCTTCCACGAACAACGTGACTCAAGGTGTTTTTGGTGTGCCTATGTAATAACCCATTTTTGGAAGTGATGTTTTGGCTAGATATTTTAATAGAGTTCTAGGTCGTTAGATGTTGAGTCCCCTATGTTTAATGTGAAATGCAGCTTTCGCAGTGTTGTACGCCTGAATTAGTGGGTTTCTGGCTCTTGGTGTTGTGTGGTTGTAGTGCTATGTCGGCCCTTATGAAAGTTTTGACAGTTTGCTTTGAGTTGTGGTGGTTCTTTGACGTGCTCTGGTGGCAGATCTCTGTTTGCACGAGTCACATGGATGTAGAGGGTCGTGTGATTTGATCTTATACTGTGACTTCCTTCTTTTCCTTCTTTCTTTCTTTTCTTCTTTCCTTCCTTTCTTTCTTTTCTCCCAGACTCCATTCCTTCCTCCACCTCCTCCTCCTCCTCCTCCTCCTTCTCCTTTACGATGCAGATAGAGGGGGGAATGAGAGAGGAAGAATGAGTGTGAGATGAGGGAGGGTTGAGACAAGAGGGTGAGGGAGAGAAAGAGAGAAGGAGGAGAGTCCCATGTCGTCATGCCACCGTCGTCGCGTGGGAGAGAAGGAGCTCGAGATTGAAGGAAGAGGTGCGTTGCCTGTTGTCGCGTCTTCGGTGCCAAGCACCCACCCTGTAAGATCTTTTGATTTCAAATTTGGATTCCTAGGTGTATGGTAGTGTGCTCGTAATTGTAGTAAATTTTTAGGAATTTTATGTACATTTGTGGACCATTTATGGTCATATTTATTGTGTTGGGTGAATAGTGCTCCTTTGTAGTTTTTTATTCATTTCTTGAGATTCATCCAATAGATCTCTGTGTTTCTGGTATGGATTGGAAGATCTCATCAAGATCTTCATTTTGATATATTGCACGTGTGGTTTAGTGTGGTACTTTGCAGGATTAGGTTTTGAGTCTCAAGTTGGGGTGTCTTATCGTCGCTTGGTTCGGCTTACCGTTTTTGTTCGATATGCCGTTTTTGCATCAGAATGTCCCCTTGACCCCTAGTTTGGTTGTAACACCCCAGTGCTACACAACAGTACGAGAACTACCCAAGTGGAAATAAAAGCAACTAAGCAGCAATATTAAACAAATAAAGCTAATTACCTAGACCTGTGTGAGGCAAACGTGGCTCGAACAGATGCACCAAACTAGAATTGCTCCAACACCCTAACACCTGAAACAGGAAAGCACACGCGTGAGTGACAGATATGTCACCCAGTACGTGCCCCAAAAACAATACTAAAAGTACAGAAAACCTTGCTAGAAAGCATCATTTTCAAAAAACATTATGTGCAATTCTCAAAACTCGTAAAGCAATGCTTTTCAAACTTTCTTTTCTTTCTTTTCAAAATCTCATGCTTTTTCAAAGTCTTTATTCTCAACACTGGAGAAAATCAACCATTTCCTCTAGCTTCCTAGCCCAAAACATCATTCAAAAATCATAGGCACAATCTGCCACAAAACCGGGCTAGAAACTAATTCTCACACACAAAACCACATTTCCATTCCATAACTGGTCGTATCACCCTGGCCACAGGCGATTGACCTGGCCACAAGCAGCTGGTGAGGATTCCATGTCACCACACCCACACTGCAGTGCCGCGGTGAACCACCCCGTACTGGAGTTCAACCGCCCCGACCGCAGCCTCAAAATGTACCCTCACT